>JAEIFZ010000293.1:0-220000 GCA_018904035.1 Zaprionus ornatus | reverse complement strand
TTTTTTTTTTTTTTTTTTTTTTTTTTTTTTTTTTTTTTTTTTTGTTTTTTATTAATTTTATTTAATTTTTTTTTTGTTTGTATTTGATAATTTTAAGTTTGGTAAGTTTAAGAAAAATTTGAAAAAGAAAAAAAAAATTTTAAAATATGGTTGAAAATGAAAAAGTGTGAAAAGAAAGTAATGAAGAAGGGGAAAAATGAAATTGTTGAAAAAGACAGTGATGAAGAGATGGAAAATGAAGCTGTTGAAAGAGACAGTCATAAGGAAATGGAAAAGAAAGCTGTTGAAAGAGACAGTAATGAAATGATTAGAATATAAGCTTTAGCAAGTGACACTGCGGAGGCCTGAAGGGCTTATAATGAAATTTATAATAATAATGTAAGCACAAGTGCAAAACAATTGTTTTGATCATAGCGTGTGGCGCATTAGATATTGTAATGAAATGATGAATGAATTATGTTAAAAAGTTTTGTATTACTCTAAGAATGATATTGAAATGTGAAATTTAATTTGTTAATGTAAGTGTAATTTGAAAATGGTTTTGTTGCATTAAAGAAAAAGCATTATGATAATATTTCACGAGGTCGTGTAATGGTCAGGATGGCCGTGTCGGAGCATAATTTTGCATGTGTTAGTGTATGGGTATTCTGGTAGTGTATTTCATCATAATGGAAATATTGCATCAGCCTCTATTTGCGCAGTTATTGGTTGCCTGTAGTTTGTAGTTTTGGGAAGAACCGATTTAGCGCGGCGCCAGCGTGTTGTCGCTGACGCCGAGTGTGGTTCGATGGTAAGCACGTAGAAGAAGTGTGCGACACAAGGCAGTTGTGCGTAGTACTTCAGTGCGATCGAAACTCACTGCGCTAGCATTATGGCGAATAACAACGAAACTGCGACACATACATATATGTGTATAGACTCTTCTGAAGTGTGTGTGATTGTACGTAAACATCGGTATCGGTTTGTTTCCGCGATTCAAATTGGAATTTTCGCTGGAATTTCTTGCAGGTTTAATTTATTATTTCTTTGATTTATATTTATTCTTTTTTCCACATTTTGTTTATTTTTATTTTCCTTATTAAATTTTATTATTATTTGTTCTTTCATTAGATATTTATTTTCATTTATAATATAATTATTTAAAATAATATACATATATTTATTTAAATATATGAATATAATTATAATATATATATATCTATTTAAATATATGAATATATTTATATATATAAATAAATATACTAACTTTATTTTATATATATAACTATATATTAATTTTTGATAAATATATATTCAAATTAAATTAATTTATAAGAATTTTATTTTTAACATACCTATATATTATTTTAAAACTTATATATTAGAAGATGCCTAGACTTAAGAGAAAGTCAGCTTGCAGTAGGAGTCAAACACAGCGAAAAAGAAATCGTTTGAATAGGTCAGATATAGACTTTTCTGAGCAGGAACGCGTAAATAATCTAGAGGCACATAGAAACCGTAGGCAGAATTTCGAATTTAGGGAAGCTGAAAGGGTTAGAGATAGTCAACAGCATCGAGTCCGCAGAAGTAATAGAACATTTAGGGCCGTTGAGCAATTACCGGACACAATTCGTCACACTACTCTTCGGGCTTCTTCGCCAATCAGATTACAAGAACAACTTGCTGACACTTCGCGTCGTTCGAGGCGCAGGCGAGATGCTGACCTTCGATCTCAGGAAAGAGAGCAGGATGCAGTTCGTCGCCGTGTACGTCGCAGTGATTCTGCAATTAAAACAGACGAACAACTTGCCAACACTTCGCGTCGTTCGAGTCGCAGGCAAGATGCTGAGTTTCGATCTCAGGAAAGAGAGCAGGATGCAGTTCGTCGCCGTGTACGTCGCAGTGATTCTGCAATTAAAACAGACGAACAACTTGCCAACACTTCGCGTCGTTCGAGTCGCAGGCAAGATGCTGAGTTTCGATCTCAGGAAAGAGAGCAGGATGCAGTTCGTCGCCGTGTACGTCGCAGTGATTCTGCAATTAAAACAGACGAACAACTTGCCAACACTTCGCGTCGTTCGAGTCGAAGGCAAGATGCTGAGTTTCGATCTCAGGAAAGTGAGCAGGATGCAGTTCGTCGCCGTGTTCGACGAACTGATCATTCAACTAGAAATGCCGAACAACTTGCCAATACTTTGCGTCGATCGAGGCGCAGGCAATGTCCACAATTCAGGTCCAACGAAAGCGGACGAGATGCTGTTAGAAGGGCGATTCAGCGACAAAATCAGGAGACGCGAATTTTAGAAAGGGCAATAGATAGAAGTCAAAGGTCTCAGGTTAGAAACAATCCTATTCGTAGGATTGTTGAGCAGGCACGCAATACTAGTGCACGCCGCAGTGCTCGAATTCGAGCTCAACGTGAGGCCTTTGAAGCCCATAGGAATATGTCGCAAAGAGGGAGTCTTTATAGGAGTATTTGCACCAATAGGATAGCAGAGAATAGGAGAAACGCGTCCCGCAATAGAGTGGACCGTGCGAATACCCTTCCAGATGATAGGATATCGCAGGTTAAAACTAGTTTAGATTGCCTAATAGCCAATTTTAATAAGACAGGCAAGCAGGGACCCGATCAGGTTTGCATATGTTGCAAAGGTTTGTGGTTTCCACATCAAGTGGACAAAATTTCGCGTGAGGTCATAGAGGAAAAGTGTAGTGAGGCAGATAGTGTTGATATTTTGTATCTTTCCTCTATGTTTCCATCCCATAATAATAGGTTTAGCTTTTGCAAAACCTGCAGCCGCAGTATTAAGTCAGGGAAAAAACCAAAGGCTTCTATTACAAATGGCCTAAATTTTGCGGAGCTTCCGGAATGCCTGAAAGGCTTGACGCCTCTAGAAGAAAGGCTGATTTCTCCCCGTCTTCCTTTTATGATCATAAAGTCTCTTGGATATGGACGTCAAAGTGCCATTAAAGGAGCAGTGATCAATGTGCCAATTCCAGTTGCAAATGTTGTAACTTCCCTTCCCAGGGCATTTAATGAAGCCGAAGTAGTTCAGATTCATCTTAAGCGTAGGATGGAGTATAACCATGATTTCATGGCTGAAACCATAAGGCCCTCAAAGATAGTTGATGCAATTCGGTATTTAGTGAACACAGAACTTTATAAGAAGCACCAGGTTACTATCAATGAGCAGTGGTTGTCTTCTTACTCAGCTGAGACTGTACCATTTGTTGCGTCAGCAGACGACAGGGACATTGTGTGTCAAATGTTAGAAAAGGCAGCACAACCTAATGAGCATAGAGTAGTAGAAGAAGAGGTAGAGTTGAATCCAGGAGGTCAAGAAACCTTCATGGAAAATGTCCCTGTTAAAAACATAGATATTCCTCGAATTGCTATAGCACCAGGAGAGGGTCAGCGACCTCTTGACATGATAACCGATTGTGATTCAGAGGAGCTGGCTTTTCCCACAATATTTGCAGGCATTAAAAGGAATGTCAGGAAAGTTTTACAACTATAGTTAGATCAGAGCTTAGGAATTTTGATAGAAGAGGTTGTAGAACTGATAAATTATTTCATAACTTCAAAAAGTTAGAAATGATTAGCATTAGGAATAGCACATCAATTTGCTTACGTAAGCACTCTGCCACTCAAGGCATTTCGGCTGCTGATGTGCGTAATGATGAAACTTTAAATAGGTTAATACTTCATAATGATGGCTATAGGCTTTTAAAAGGTATTCGCACGTCTCCTGCTCATTGGGAGGACGAGAAAAAGAAAGTGATGGCTATTATTAGGCAGGTAGGGCTTCCAACTTTTTTTATAACATTTTCCGCAGCGGAAACTAGGTGGCCGGAGCTTTTAGTCTTGCTATGTAAAAATGTAGACAAGCTAGAAGTATCCGAAGAAGAAGCGTTAAATTTGGGGTTTAATGAGAAAGCTCGTCTCATTAGAGCAGACCCAGTGACCTGTGCCAGATATTTCGATTTTCGATATAGACAGGTTTTAAAACTGATGAAAAAGGAAGGCGGTGTCTTTGGTTGTCACCAGGTCATCAAGTTTTATTGGCGAGTGGAGTTTCAGCAAAGAGGCTCTCCACATTTACATGGCATGTTCTGGCTGAAAGACGCCCCAAAGCTCGACCTAAAGAATGAGTCCACATTTATGCCTGTGAAGTCCTTTATTGATCAGTTTATTACTGCTGATTCTAGTTGCCCGGACGTTGCTCCATATTTGGAGTATCAACTCCATAGTCACGGGCACTCTTGCAGGCGAGAAATTAGGTCAAAACAAATTTGTAGATTTGGTATCCCATACCCTCCCATGCCTCAAACAGAAATTCTTCTCCCTTTAGAAGAAAATGCTCCAAAGTTGGCCGAGCATCGTAGGAATTTCGAAAAAATTCAAAGTCTGCTCGACTTCCCATTTGATCGTGAAAGCGTAGAAAATTTTAACGATTTTAACAACTTTTTGTCCCACGATCAACTTAACCTTAGTTATGAAGGCTACATTAATGCTGTAAGATCAAGTATAAAGAAACCAAAAGTTTTTTTGAAGCGATCTTTTGCAGCAATCAAGCTTAACGCTTATAACAAGCACCTCCTTTTGTTGCAGCGAGCAAATATGGATATTCAGTTTATTTTAGACCCCTATGCTTGCTGCAGCTACGTCGTTAATTATATTAACAAGTCTCAGAGAGGTATCTCAATGTTGATGCGTGAGGCAATCAATGAGATTAAAGACAATAACAATGTAACTATTAAGCAAAAGTTACAACATTTAGGTAACAAATTTATATTTGGCACTGAGATATCCGCTTTTTATAGCTACTGCAAATCAGAACGAGGAGCTCGCCAAGAAAATGCAGATGACTTTGACGATGATGTGCCTAGGGCTTCTGAATCAATAGTTTACGCTCTTCGCGATAATAGTGGCTTCATCAGAAAGAGGACCACTGCGTGCATAATTAGGTATAGGAGATTTAATGTCAATACAGAAACAAGTGACTATTTCAGAGAGCTAAAAATGCTTTACGCCCCATGGCGAGATGAGCATTTGGATTTAGTCACACATGACTGTGAATTGTTCTGTAGGGAAAATTCGGAGTTAGTAGAGAACAATCGCAGAAAATATAATTTACTAAATGATAGGGAACTAGAAGATGCTCTGAGCCACTTAACATAGGAAGCAGAAAATGAGAATAATCAAGTAGGAGAACAGGAAGTGGTAGATGATGGCTTCACAGTTTTAGGATTGCCTGAAATAGATCCACATCTAAATGTTTTAAATGTGGATGGAAATATTGATATGAATGATGAAGATAGTAATGTCCGTTTTATCAAGCTTCCAGCCTTAGTTTCTCAGGAAAGCTTAGCTAATATAGTTAGATCTCTTAATTTAAAGCAGAAGCTATATTTTACACATGCTTTGCATAATGCCAAAATCAATACAGTCTTTTATGAATTTGTTGGGGGCGGCGCCGGAGTCGGAAAGAGTCGACTTATATCAGCAATTTTTCAGTCATTATCCGTAATGTATAACAGTATACCAGGAGCTGATCCGACATCTGTTAAAATCCTCTTATGTGCACCAACAGGAAAAGCAGCATTCGGAATTAGTGGTTCGACACTGCATTCCATGTTTTCACTTCCTGTTAATCAATCTCGCTCAGCACCTCTAAGGGCCTTAAGCCATGATTTAGTTAATAGCCTTCATTCAAGGTTAATCGATCTTAAATTAATTATTATTGATGAAATATCAATGGTTAGCTCTCTAATGTTTTCTTATTTAGATTCTCGTTTGAAGCAAATTTTCAAAAATACTTCTCCTTTTGGTGGTGTTTCTATCATCGTATTCGGTGATCTTAGACAGTTACAGCCCGTAGGAGGTAGTTGGATTTTCGATCCAAATACCACTGACCCTTACCATGAAATATTTGGTACGTATCTCTGGGACCTTTTTTTGTATTTTGAGCTCACAGAGATAATGCGTCAACGTGACGATCAGCTTTTCGCTTCTGCCTTAAATAATATGGCATCGGGTTGTATGACAGCCGATGATATTGTCCTTTTCCAATCTAGAATATGCGAACCATCGGCAGTGCCCGATGATGCAATTCATCTGTTTAGTAATAATAATGAGGTTGATTTATTTAATGTAACGAAACTTAACTCAATTGCTACTGAGCAATTTTTCTCTACTGCTGAAGATTTTATTAAGGCGGGCCATTTGGAACCAGCTAGGAAACAAAGAAAATTAGAAGAAGTGAAGGGTTTTAAAACTTCCGCTACACAGGGACTCTGTACGTCTCTTCTCCTAAAAAATACTGCCAAGTACATGATGACGGTCAATGTAGACACAGGGGATGGATTAGTAAACGGGGCATCAGGTGTGTTGATGCAAATAGATTTCAATACATCCAACACTCCCAACATTTTATGGATGAAATTTACAGAGGAAACTGTAGGAGAATCTGCGCGTTCGAAGTGTACACATCGTACAGATCCTTCATGGACTCCTATTCAGAAAATTGTTCGCAGTTTTCAATATTCAAATAACGCACAAATTAACATTGACCGTAGACAGTTTCCAATTGTGCCTGCTGAAGGCATCACAATTCATAAGAGTCAGGGAGCTACGTATGGCAAAGTGGTAGTCCATGCTAATTCCAGAATTCAGCGTGCTGCATTATACGTAGCTTGCAGTAGAGCAACTACTGCTTTAGGATTATTCATTATTGGGAATTTTGTTCCTCCTAAGTCTCCCCAAAATAATGATAAAGTGAAAGCCCAATTGAAGAAATTGCGGACTGAAAAACTACTGTGTACTCATTACGATTATTTAATTAACAGTTCTGCCCTTAACATTTTCTTCCATAATACTCAGAGCTTGAATTCCCATCTTGAAGATATTCGATCGGACAAGCTGATGCTTCAGTCATCAATATTATGTTTCGTGGAAACTTCCATAAGCAATGAAACTGTAGAAATACCTGGGTTTAATGAGAAAGCTCGTCTCATTAGAGCAGACCCAGTGACCTGTGCCAGATATTTCGATTTTCGATATAGACAGGTTTTAAAACTGATGAAAAAGGAAGGCGGTGTCTTTGGTTGTCACCAGGTCATCAAGTTTTATTGGCGAGTGGAGTTTCAGCAAAGAGGCTCTCCACATTTACATGGCATGTTCTGGCTGAAAGACGCCCCAAAGCTTGACCTAAAGAATGAGTCCACATTTATGCCTGTGAAGTCCTTTATTGATCAGTTTATTACTGCTGATTCTAGTTGCCCGGACGTTGCTCCATATTTGGAGTATCAACTCCATAGTCACGGGCACTCTTGCAGGCGAGAAATTAGGTCAAAACAAATTTGTAGATTTGGTATCCCATACTTTCCCATTCCTCAAACAGAAATTCTTCTCCCTTTAGAAGAAAATGCTCCAAAGTTGGCCGAGCATCGTAGGAATTTCGAAAAAATTCAAAGTCTGCTCGACTTCCCATTTGATCGTGAAAGCGTAGAAAATTTTAACGATTTTAACAACTTTTTGTCCCACGATCAACTTAACCTTAGTTATGAAGGCTACATTAATGCTGTAAGATCAAGTATAAAGAAACCAAAAGTTTTTTTGAAGCGATCTTTTGCAGCAATCAAGCTTAACGCTTATAACAAGCACCTCCTTTTGTTGCAGCGAGCAAATATGGATATTCAGTTTATTTTAGACCCCTATGCTTGCTGCAGCTACGTCGTTAATTATATTAACAAGTCTCAGAGAGGTATCTCAATGTTGATGCGTGAGGCAATCAATGAGATTAAAGACAATAACAATGTAACTATTAAGCAAAAGTTACAACATTTAGGTAACAAATTTATATTTGGCACTGAGATATCCGCTTTTTATAGCTACTGCAAATCAGAACGAGGAGCTCGCCAAGAAAAGGCAGATGACTTTGACGATGATGTGCCTAGGGCTTCTGAATCAATAGTTTACGCTCTTCGCGATAATAGTGGCTTCATCAGAAAGAGGACCACTGCGTGCATAATTAGGTATAGGAGATTTAATGTCAATACAGAAACAAGTGACTATTTCAGAGAGCTAAAAATGCTTTACGCCCCATGGCGAGATGAGCATTTGGATTTAGTCACACATGACTGTGAATTGTTCTGTAGGGAAAATTCGGAGTTAGTAGAGAACAATCGCAGAAAATATAATTTACTAAATGATAGGGAACTAGAAGATGCTCTGAGCCACTTAACATAGGAAGCAGAAAATGAGAATAATCAAGTAGGAGAACAGGAAGTGGTAGATGATGGCTTCACAGTTTTAGGATTGCCTGAAATAGATCCACATCTAAATGTTTTAAATGTGGATGGAAATATTGATATGAATGATGAAGATAGTAATGTCCGTTTTATCAAGCTTCCAGCCTTAGTTTCTCAGGAAAGCTTAGCTAATATAGTTAGATATCTTAATTTAAAGCAGAAGCTATATTTTACACATGCTTTGCATAATGCCAAAATCAATACAGTCTTTTATGAATTTGTTGGAGGCGGCGCCGGAGTCGGAAAGAGTCGACTTATATCAGCAATTTTTCAGTCATTATCCGTAATGTATAACAGTATACCAGGAGCTGAACCGACATCTGTTAAAATCCTCTTATGTGCACCAACAGGAAAAGCAGCATTCGGAATTAGTGGTTCGACACTGCATTCCATGTTTTCACTTCCTGTTAATCAATCTCGCTCAGCACCTCTAAGGGCCTTAAGCCATGATTTAGTTAATAGCCTTCATTCAAGGTTAATCGATCTTAAATTAATTATTATTGATGAAATATCAATGGTTAGCTCTCTAATGTTTTCTTATTTAGATTCTCGTTTGAAGCAAATTTTCAAAAATACTTCTCCTTTTGGTGGTGTTTCTATCATCGTATTCGGTGATCTTAGACAGTTACAGCCCGTAGGAGGTAGTTGGATTTTCGATCCAAATACCACTGACCCTTACCATGAAATATTTGGTACGTATCTCTGGGATATTTTTTTGTATTTTGAGCTCACAGAGATAATGCGTCAACGTGACGATCAGCTTTTCGCTTCTGCCTTAAATAATATGGCATCGGGTTGTATGACAGCCGATGATATTGTCCTTTTCCAATCTAGAATATGCGAACCATCGGCAGTGCCCGATGATGCAATTCATCTGTTTAGTAATAATAATGAGGTTGATTTATTTAATGTAACGAAACTTAACTCAATTGCTACTGAGCAATTTTTCTCTACTGCTGAAGATTTTATTAAGGCGGGCCATTTGGAACCAGCTAGGAAACAAAGAATATTAGAAGAAGTGAAGGGTTTTAAAACTTCCGCTACACAGGGACTCTGTACGTCTCTTCTCCTAAAAAATACTTCCAAGTACATGATGACGGTCAATGTAGACACAGGGGATGGATTAGTAAACGGGGCATCAGGTGTGTTGATGCAAATAGATTTCAATACATCCAACACTCCCAACATTTTATGGATGAAATTTACAGAGGAAACTGTAGGAGAATCTGCGCGTTCGAAGTGTACACATCGTACAGATCCTTCATGGACTCCTATTCAGAAAATTGTTCGCAGTTTTCAATATTCAAATAACGCACAAATTAACATTGACCGTAGACAGTTTCCAATTGTGCCTGCTGAAGGCATCACAATTCATAAGAGTCAGGGAGCTACGTATGGCAAAGTGGTAGTCCATGCTAATTCCAGAATTCAGCGTGCTGCATTATACGTAGCTTGCAGTAGAGCAACTACTGCTTTAGGATTATTCATTATTGGGAATTTTGTTCCTCCTAAGTCTCCCCAAAATAATGATAAAGTGAAAGCCCAATTGAAGAAATTGCGGACTGAAAAACTACTGTGTACTCATTACGATTATTTAATTAACAGTTCTGCCCTTAACATTTTCTTCCATAATACTCAGAGCTTGAATTCCCATCTTGAAGATATTCGATCGGACAAGCTGATGCTTCAGTCATCAATATTATGTTTCGTGGAAACTTCCATAAGCAATGAAACTGTAGAAATACCTGGGTTCACTATTGTGGCTCAACTTGAATCAATAAGGCAAACAGGCATTATAATTTATGAAAAGAACGAGCAAGTAGATAGAGTTTCCCATACCTTTAGCAGTAGAAAAACTTTTGGGTCAGTAGTTTTTGAGTTCGGCATATTTAGGTTTGATGCCATAAGTTTTCTTATATTATATAAAAGTCCAGACTTTCGTCTATAAGCATTTAAAATAGAATTTGAGGAGATAATTCAGCAATTTTCTCGTTTAGGTGATTTAGGGGATACCTTGCTAGTTTTATGAGACTTTAATTTGTGCCTTAAAACCTTTAACAGGTGTAGAAGTATAATTCTTTGATTAGCAAAGGATTTAGTAGTTTGTTAGATTTGAAAACGTCTACTACCAATATGGATACACATACATGTATTGATTGGGCGTTTTCAAATATATTAGATAATGAAAAGATTAGTGCTGGGAATTTTGAGGTTTTGCATAGCCATCACAATGGGATATCTGTTAGCATTCAGGATAGCATGAGTTTGAAATGTTTGGAATAGGTTAGAAATTAAGAAATCTAAATGACAGGATATATGTAAATAGGTGTATAGGCATCTTATTATAGGCATCTAATAGTTAAGTATAACCATTGAATTGAAAATTGGTTTGATAATTATTATTATTTTTATTATTTTTATACCCTTGGACCTTGTTATCGATATTGGCCAATTTAAAATTTTTAAAGAAATACCGATATATACTACTCACACCCCTTTAGGAAATTGCGGCGATAAATTATTGGCAAAATATCGAAATTGAAGCAAGGTGGCAGCGCACTGCAGTATTATTATTAATTTATAGCTTGCGATTAGTATTATACAATTCAATTCTTTTTATGGCAACATACGTCCAAGGGTATCCCACTGTCGCGTGCCGCTCGACTGTTGCTCTCGTTCTTTCTTGCACAAGTAATATATTGTGCCGTTTGAGATAATTCACACCGATCATTACGGACCGGTAGATAACGGTAGGGCAAAGTAATAATATACGGATTAACTAAATATGTTAGGTTATATGAAACAACGACAACGAACACAAAAGAAGTGATTCTACAATACTTCATTAGGACAAAGATGGACATCAGTATCCTAGGTTAAAAATCAGTTCTGGTCACAGTGGTCAACGGACTATCTACAGCAACTCCAAGAACTGCATAAATGGAAAAAATCGTATGCTAATGTTAAAGTATGCTGGTGCTAATAAATGAGGAAAACACAACAGTTCGGTTTGGAGTATTAAATTCGAATTATGTACTTGAAATGTCGAACACTATCATGAAGGTAAAGGACAATGAGTATTACTTTTTAAAGATGATTGAAAACTAAACCACGTTAATCGATTCAACAACTAATGTGATACGTCGAGATGAAGTGTCCAACTCCAAAAGACTTACAATCATAGAAGGATTCATGACAGCTGCAAAGAAAGAAAAGAACCATTTCCAGTTATTTCAATGGTACATCACACTCGCAACTCAGCTAACACTCTTAGCAGCAAACTTACAACAATTACAGAGTGAGATTATTAATGTTCTAACAGATATTCGTCATAATACAATAAGTCCAGCACTGATCTCATCAAAACAATTAAAGCAACAATTGAATCAAATACGAGAACACCTGAAGAATGAACAAATGCTACTTGTCACGCCAGACAATTTGCTAATGATCTACAAAATGATGAGGGCTGAAGAAACTATAGTAAATAATCATGTTATTATCAAAATTACATTACCGATATAATTACATTATCCGATAATAATCAACTATGAAATCAAGATTCCTTTCATTGCAATCAACGATTATCGAGAGGAATTTGTAGAATTGACAGAAATGGATTTCCAAACTGTTATTCAAGAGACGCTGATGATTTAATATGCAAAATAAAACAAACAAAATTCACAACCGAAACTAGTTGCGAAATGAAATTGTTTTTCAACAGAACAAATGCATCATGTCATTTGAAACATTCAAGCAAAACCTTCACACAACTAAACATGCATGCAAGAAATCACTGGATATTTGCTACAAATTCTCAAGTGCAATTATCAGCAGTGTGTCCGGATGGAGCATCAGACATCACTTTACATAACTCTGGAATACTAAGTGTAACTGCTGGATGTACACTACGAAATTCGTAGATGACTCTCACCAGTCAAGACACTATCAAGATAGTCATACCTACGTCATTCGCTCGTTTTGGAGATATGAATAACAAAATTGAAACAACAACAGCACAACCTGACACCACACTAACGAAGAAAGAGTTCATGCAACATTACATCGACTTACAACAAATACGAAAGAAACTCTTCCCAAGCAGGACTTTTCAATTACCTCAAGAAATTGAACCGATTTAACATCATCACATCGCATTATACGGTGGAGTCCTCATCATGATGATCATGTCCATAATCTATATTGGAAAGAAATATTACAAAAGAAGGACATCCGCCAAATCAGCTCCACCAACCGAAGAGAACCTACATCAATTTACAATCAATATCGACGATTCTTAAACATATGTTCAACGGCCGGGAGGATGTACGATTTTACACAACCGCAGAAAATCGTACTCTGCAGATGATATGCAGGTACACTGCTATCTTAAGCAGATAGGCGACAGGATACGTTTCACACGTACTCTCGCTGGTAGGCATACAGACACAATAAATACTAGCCGTTCGCTGATATGCATACGGACACAATATATACTGACCTTTCGATGATATGCAAGCGGGCTGAGTAAATAATGACTTTTATCTTTATGCATGCAGATGCATAATTTCGCACCATCTGCATGCCATAAATCAGCAGATATCATTAGACCTAGATAAGTAATATTTGTCCTTTATTATCATGTATTTAAACCTAAGTAAATACCTAGATTGTAAGAATGATGTACAATAGTTATGACGACATCGACAACTTGTTTGATGGTCGGAGGGTCGAAATGGTTTATCTAATAACTTCAGTGTGTATGAAATTTTCATAAAACGCTCGTAGCAAGGTATTTGGCATGTGTGATATTCAACTTTGGTTGTTGAGTCAATATTGTAGCTTCTAAACAATTATTACTCATTTACAGAGGCGGGAAAACGCGTGTCACAATTTAAAAAAAAATTTTGAGACATTGCAATATACACGAGCGTTGTTACAAACTTTGGTGGCTCTAGCTTAGTTTTTGAGATAACAGACGGACAGACTCGTCTGTTGATCCTGATTCAGTTCATAGGATGCCTCCTTCTGCCTGTAAAGCTCCCCATAAGTATTTTTAAAATCCCTGGCCTAAAAAACGCCTACCGTCGCCGCCCTACTTTATATTTATAGAAACTTTAAATTATCTTATAAAAACCAACAAAAGCCTATAACATGTTGATCGCGGCAGCAAGCAAACACGGTTAACATCGATGGCGTTAAAGTTCGGAAAATAGTACACTAAGCCACTATACAACTCTTGGGGCCGTTGGGAATGGTGGTTCGATTCCACGGGTGGTGAAGTGGCGCTGGTCACTGGTTGTTTTCGGTTTTTTTTGGTTTCTGGTAATTCCAGCATTTGAACATAACGTTCCATAGTACCCCCTTTAAGTAGGCACCATTTAGGCACTGACACCTTGACCGAGCTTTTGGGGTTCAGCTGAGTGCAATCAAATTGCATCAGTGGGTACTGTGTGCTTCGTTAAGTAGGTCAAGGCAATCGATCTATCGGGTAACCTGGGTCGGTTCGTTCTTTTTCACTGGAGCTGCCGAAGAACCCAGACGTGTTGGATATTTTTATTTTACTGGGGCCAACCACGAGGAGTATTTTTATTATTATTTAATATAATAATATTTAATTAAATATCTCTGCAATATTACGTGAGTATGGTAGAAAATATGCCTAAAACAAAATTCTAATTGGTGAATTTTACAAATTTATTAGGATTGCAGAGATTTTAAAAGATTAAGGTAACCTCGTGGAGTGGCTGGGAAAAAACAAAAGCAAAAACAAGAAGATAACTGGATAACTGGTGCCAGATGCAGGTAAATTTGGGGGAAATAAATAATTCGCTGGCAGATTCTAATTAATAATATATTTATGCAGATTCTGGCACTTTGTGCTACACAAATTTCGGAGCACCGCATGTTTCAAGCGGATTCGTCCAGGGGAGCCCTAGAGTGACCTGAGGGAAAACTAGTGAAAAAAAACAATATCCGTGATTACCTAAATTTAGTTTAGTTTATAGTCGAACTATGACCAGTCGACTTTTTAAAAGTAAAGAAACAATTTAAATTAGATTTAAATTATTTAAGTTGAAATTTTAAACTAACGGTAATTTTAAATTAAAGGTAAAACCTTAAATGTAAAGAATAGAAAAAAAAAATTATTTCAAAATTATTTAAAAATTGTGCAAATGTAAAACGTGCAAACTGGGATAAAGAAAAGCCGATCCAACATTTGTTGCAGAGGATTGGGGAAAACCCAGAAAAACCCAATCAGATCAGGAGAGTTAGTGTTAGTAACCAAATGCAGATAAAATTATGAGTAGAGTGTTAAAGCATGCAGTATGTTGAAAGTACTACTATGAATAGAAAGAAGATAATTATGAATTTAACTAAATTCTAGATAGGAGTTGTAATTTTAAGCTAGATATCAAGTTGTTATTGTTAACTACAATGAAGTATAGTTTATTATAGTCCGAACATAATACCCTGAATGGCTCATGCAGGGCATAGTTCGAGCTACAATTGGGAAGTTTTAGAGGAAGGTAATTACGGGTGATTCTACCAGGGACAGAAAAGTGTAGTCTACTAAGTAAGTCGCTACTATCTATGTCACCTTGGATAAGTTTGTTAATAAATATAACACCAAGCATGGTTCTACGATTGGCTAGAGAAGGCAGATTAAGTAACAAAAGTCTACTAAGATAGGAAGGAAGTCTTGAATTTACATCCCAGTTAAGGCCTCGCAAGGCAAACATTAAGAAGTTTTTCTGTACGGATTCAATGCGGTCTCCATGAACTGTGTCTGAAGAGAGTCTTAGTTAAGTAAGGATCGTCAAGCTCCTTGGACCATCTCTTAATAAAGCCGAGTACACCCATAGCTTTATTAACCATTGATGATATATGTTCGGAAAACTTGAGTTTTCGGTCCAAACGGACACCTAGATCAACCAGGGAAATTCTTTCCAAGGTACAACCACAAAGAGAGTATGATACGTACTTTGGGCAGGCACGTGAGAATGTCATCAGCTTGCATTTTGAGCTGTTCAGATTAAGGAGATTTGCACGACACCAAGAAAAGAAACAATCTAGGTCAGATTGAAGGCGAGAATAACAGGAGTCGTCTCTAAATTGAAAACAGAGCTTGACATCATCCGCGTACATGAGAGTACGTGAGTTAAGTATGACCGTTGGGAGGTCATTGATGAAAAGTGTAAAAAGCAGGGGACCTAAGTGGCTTCCCTGAGGAACACCAGATGTGGCATGAACGGGATAGGAACGAGTATTTTTAAAGAGGACTCGTTGGGTTCTGTCACTCAAATAGCTCTCAATCCAACTAAAAAGTTTTGGTGAGAAACCGAGAAGATTTAGTTTATGTGCAAGAAGGGAATGGTTGACTGAGTCAAATGCCTTACTGAAATCAGTAAAAATGACATCAGTTTGAAGATTTTCCTGAAATCCTTTTACCACAAAGGATGTCAGCTCAAGCAGATTTGTCGTGGTAGAACGACGCTTCACAAATCCGTGTTGAAAAGGGGATATAACGGATCTACTAAAATGCTGTAAGTGAGGAGTAATAACATTCTCGAAGAATTTCGGTATAGCCGACAATTTAGAGATACCTCTATAATTGCTTGCATCAGACTTGCTGCCCTTTTTATGTAAAGGGATGATAAAGGATTCCTTCCATATGGATGGAAACGAGGCAGTTACTAAGGACAGCGAAAATAGTTTGAGCAATGGCTTACATAAGGAGTTGGCACAGTATCGAAGTACACAGGCGGGGATACCATCGGGACCTGGTGAGAAGACTGGTTTAACCAATCGAAGATCCCTAATAAGTGAACTTTCATTCAGTAAAGGTGTGAAGATGCCATTCGAGCTTGGTACGCTATATGGATAGGAGTGAATGTTTGGCGTAGAGGAAGAATAAGTTGTTTGAAAAAACTTGACAAACATATCGGCAATGGCCTGATCTGTGTCCGCCTCAGCGTTATCGAACATAAGTTTAGAAGGAAAGCCCACTGACCTACGCTTCATGTTAACAAAACTATAAAATTGTTTAGGATTCTGAAAGAACTGAATCCTACATCTTGTCAAATAGTTTTTATAACACTTCGCGTTAAGCACGGTAAAATTTGCCCGAGCAGTTAGGTAGCGGGAAAAGACAAGCGGTGAGTTTTTCCTTGTATTTCTTAAATAAGCTACTCTTTAAGTTTTTTAAGCGAGACAACTCTTCTGTAAACCAAGGAGGCCTACTTGAGCTTGTCGGATAGAAAAACGGAACACAGATATCAAAAGCAGAGTTAAGGGTTTTATAAAAAATATATTAATAGCCACTGACATATCAGTTGATAGATAAAAGTCAGACCAATCACAATATGAAATTAAATAATTTAAGTATTCAAAGTCTGCTTTCTTAAAGCAGCGCACGCGATTGCACGGCTTTACACTTTTATCCACAAAGCTAATACCCAAGTCGAGATTCACTTCGAAAGTGGGATGATAAGGATCTTCAGGTAGGGAAAGAGGTTGTGCCCTGTCTAAAATCACCCTGGAAGGATCTGAGACGAAACATAGATCAAGCGATCTGTTTAAAGTGTTTTTGACATGATTAACCTGCGACAAAGACATGTCAAACAAACCGTCAAACAGATCATGTTGCCGGGAGGGCAGAAGGAAATTTACCTCCAATGGATGTCCAATTACATTCCGGGATATTAAAGTCACCCAGGACTATGAAATGATCTCTGTCTGATAACAGATTAAAAATAGTCTTAATTGCACACAAATGTTGCAAGTAGACTGATAATTCCGATGACGGCGGAATATAGTAGCAGGTTATATACAAGAAAAAACCGGGAAAGTGTAGTTTTACACAGATTAATTCAATGTCGAATTGAAACTCCGGCTGTAAGAGGTCCGACATAATGGAGGAGTCAACTGCAATCAGTACTCCACCACCCCGTCGGTCAGGTCGATTAAGCCTGTATGTTGTATACCTATCTGGAAAGACTGCAGAGCTTAGAATCTCTGGTTTTAACCAGGTTTCGGTACAGGCAATAATTTGGGAAGAAAATGCAAGACTATGAAGATAAAAACCCATAAAACAAAAAACTGTGATATCCCAGTGATTGCGTAAATAAACCCATAAAACCAAAAAAACTTTAATATCACAGTGATTGCCTAAATAGAATCATAAAACAAAAAACTTTAATATCACAGTGATTGCCTAAATAGAATCATAAAACAAAAAAACTATAATATCACAGTGATTGCCTAAATAGAATCATAAAACAAAAAAACTATAATATCACAGTGAACGCCTTAAAAAGTTAATAAAACTTATAATATCACAGTGAACGCCTTAATAAGTGAATAAAACTCACAATATCACAGTGATTTTTTTTTTGAAGGAAAAAGTAAGATTTTTTATTTATTAGTTTTTTTATACCCTTGGACCATTGAAAATGGTCAAAAAAGGGTATACTAACTTTGTGCAAATGTATGTAACAGGCAGAAGGAGGCGTCGGAGACCCCATAAAGTATATATATTCTTGCTCAGGATCAATAGCCGAGTCGATTGAGCCATGTCCGTCTGTCTGTCCGTCTGTCTGTCTGTCTGGATGAACGCGCCGATCTCAGCTATTACAAAAGCTACGGACACCAAATTTAGCATGAAGATTCCTGTATACCATACGCAGATCACGTTTATTTTCAATTTGGAATAACATGCCTACCGCCCCCGCAAACCGCCAATTTTGGTTTACATTGCTATTTACATTCGAAGAACTCATTTCTTAACGTTCTGCTTTAGCATATATATAGATAAATAATATATGAACTTATCCTCCAAATTGCAATCCGATCAGACAATAAACACTGAAGTTATTAGATAAACCATTTCGACACTTCGACCAGCAAAGAACTTGTCGATGACGTCAGAACTAAATTCCTTATGCATGAAAGAAAAGGAGAACGATGCGAGCGCGAAGCGCGAGCTGTTTCTCGACTCTTCTTTTCCATGCACATGTCAATTACCGAAAATACATGTGCATAAATATATGCTAACACTCAACCAATAGGTGGCGTATATATGAATATGAAGAAAGCAAAGAAGTTGTCGATGACGTCAGAACTAAATTACTTGTGCATGAAAGAAAAGGATAAACGATGCGAGCGCGAAGTGCGAGCTGTTTCTCGACTCTTCTTTTTCATGCACATGTCAATTACCCAAAATAAATGTGCATAAATGCAAACACTTATACATACTTAATTTGTGTTCACACATACATATGTAAAATTATATACAACCAATAGCGTGGTTGATCGGCATGCATGAATGCAGGTATTTACTAGATTTCTAATATAGACATATTATTATTATTATTTAATAATTTATATATTGACTTTTTATTAAATAAATATTAATTTAGATTTCACGATATATTATGAGCTATCATATCGATAGCTTTTAATATATATTAAACATATCGATATATATTTCATATGTTTTGCATATAAATTATATTAATATGTGTAAATTATATTATATCCCCACGTCTATTGAAACTATGTTTGAAAAAAATGTACTAACATTTCTTCTACTTTGTTTTTTTAATATATGTATATTTTGTATGTATATTAGATTCTATAGATCATTATTATAAATTTAAGGTTTCGCGCGATAAATTATTGGCAACGTATCAAAATTGTTGCAAGGTGGCAGCGCGCTTCAGTGTTATGTTAATTTGTAGTTTGCGATTGGCGTGTTCGGTGTCGTCGTCGATTGTCGATTATCATTTGTATTTTCGATATTGAATATAAAATAATATATAATTAATTCGCGTGTTCGTGATACATTTAACATTTAATGCAAATTAAAATAAGTCGAGTATATAATAAGTAAATCCTCGTGTGTGATTGTTATGCGTTAACGGAACATTTTTTATGCGTGTGAATGATTGCGCCCTGCCCGGAACGTGGCGCGCAATTTTAGAAAAGTGCGGTACACAGCGTAACGTATTTTTGTGCATGCATACATATATGTGTATAGACTCTTCTAAAGTGTGTGTGATTGTACGTGAACATCGGTATCGGTTCGTTTCCGCGATTCAAGAAGGGAATGGTTGACTGAGTCAAACGCCTTACTGAAATCAGTATAAATGACATCAGTTTGAAGATTTTCCTGAAATCCTTTTACCACAAAGGATGTCAGCTCAAGCAGATTTGTCGTGGTAGAACGACGCTTCACAAATCCGTGTTGAAAAGGGGATATAACGGATCTACTAAAATGCTGTAAGTGAGGAGTAATAACATTCTCGAAGAATTTCGGTATAGCCGACAATTTAGAGATACCTCTATAATTGCTTGCATCAGACTTGCTGCCCTTTTTATGTAAAGGGATGATAAAGGATTCCTTCCATATGGATGGAAACGAGGCAGTTACTAAGGACAGCGAAAATAGTTTGAGCAATGGCTTACATAAGGAGTTGGCACAGTATCGAAGTACACAGGCGGGGATACCATCGGGACCTGGTGAGAAGACTGGTTTAACCAATCGAAGATCCCTAATAAGTGAACTTTCATTCAGTAAAGGTGTGAAGATGCCATTCGAGCTTGGTACGCTATATGGATAGGAGTGAATGTTTGGCGTAGAGGAAGAATAAGTTGTTTGAAAAAACTTGACAAACATATCGGCAATGGCCTGATCTGTGTCCGCCTCAGCGTTATCGAACATAAGTTTAGAAGGAAAGCCCACTGACCTACGCTTCATGTTAACAAAACTATAAAATTGTTTAGGATTCTGAAAGAACTGAATCCTACATCTTGTCAAATAGTTTTTATAACACTTCGCGTTAAGCACGGTAAAATTTGCCCGAGCAGTTAGGTAGCGGGAAAAGACAAGCGGTGAGTTTTTCTTGTATTTCTTAAATAAGCTACTCTTTAAGTTTTTTAAGCGAGACAACTCTTTTGTGAACCAAGGAGGCCTACTTGAGCTTGTCGGATAGAAAAACGGAACACAGATATCAAAAGCAGAGTTAAGGGTTTTATAAAAAATATATTAATAGCCACTGACATATCAGTTGATAGATAAAAGTCAGACCAATCACAATATGAAATTAAATAATTTAAGTATTCAAAGTCTGCTTTCTTAAAGCAGCGCACGCGATTGCACGGCTTTACACTTTTATCCACAAAGCTAATACCCAAGTCGAGATTCACTTCGAAAGTGGGATGATAAGGATCTTCAGGTAGGGAAAGAGGTTGTGCCCTGTCTAAAATCACCCTGGAAGGATCTGAGACGAAACATAGATCAAGCGATCTGTTTAAAGTGTTTTTGACATGATTAACCTGCGACAAAGACATGTCAAACAAACCGTCAAACAGATCATGTTGCCGGGAGGGCAGAAGGAAATTTACCTCCAATGGATGTCCAATTACATTCCGGGATATTAAAGTCACCCAGGACTATGAAATGATCTCTGTCTGATAACAGATTAAAAATAGTCTTAATTGCACACAAATGTTGCAAGTAGACTGATAATTCCGATGACGGCGGAATATAGTAGCAGGTTATATACAAGAAAAAACCGGGAAAGTGTAGTTTTACACAGATTAATTCAATGTCGAATTGAAACTCCGGCTGTAAGAGGTCCGACATAATGGAGGAGTCAACTGCAATCAGTACTCCACCACCCCGTCGGTCAGGTCGATTAAGCCTGTATGTTGTATACCTATCTGGAAAGACTGCAGAGCTTAGAATCTCTGGTTTTAACCAGGTTTCGGTACAGGCAATAATTTGGGAAGAAAATGCAAGACTATGAAGATAAAAACCCATAAAACAAAAAACTGTGATATCCCAGTGATTGCGTAAATAAACCCATAAAACCAAAAAAACTTTATTATCACAGTGATTGCCTAAATAGAATCATAAAACAAAAAACTTTAATATCACAGTGATTGCCTAAATAGAATCATAAAACAAAAAAACTATAATATCACAGTGATTGCCTAAATAGAATCATAAAACAAAAAAACTATAATATCACAGTGAACGCCTTAAAAAGTTAATAAAACTTATAATATCACAGTGAACGCCTTAATAAGTGAATAAAACTCACAATATCACAGTGATTTTTTTTTTTGAAGGAAAAAGTAAGATTTTTTATTTATTAGTTTTTTTATACCCTTGGACCATTGAAAATGGTCAAAAAAGGGTATACTAACTTTGTGCAAATGTATGTAACAGGCAGAAGGAGGCGTCGGAGACCCCATAAAGTATATATATTCTTGCTCAGGATCAATAGCCGAGTCGATTGAGCCATGTCCGTCTGTCTGTCTGTCTGGATGAACGCGCCGATCTCAGCTATTACAAAAGCTACGGACACCAAATTTAGCATGAAGATTCCTGTATACCATACGCAGATCACGTTTATTTTCAATTTGGAATAACATGCCTACCGCCCCCGCAAACCGCCAATTTTGGTTTACATTGCTATTTACATTCGAAGAACTCATTTCTTAACGTTCTGCTTTAGCATATATATAGATAAATAATATATGAACTTATCCTCCAAATTGCAATCCGATCAGACAATAAACACTGAAGTTATTAGATAAACCATTTCGACACTTCGACCAGCAAAGAACTTGTCGATGACGTCAGAACTAAATTCCTTATGCATGAAAGAAAAGGAGAACGATGCGAGCGCGAAGCGCGAGCTGTTTCTCGACTCTTCTTTTCCATGCACATGTCAATTACCGAAAATACATGTGCATAAATATATGCTAACACTCAACCAATAGGTGGCGTATATAGAATATGAAGAAAGCAAAGAAGTTGTCGATGACGTCAGAACTAAATTACTTGTGCATGAAAGAAAAGGATAAACGATGCGAGCGCGAAGCGCGAGCTGTTTCTCGACTCTTCTTTTTCATGCACATGTCAATTACCCAAAATAAATGTGCATAAATGCAAACACTTATACATACTTAATTTGTGTTCACACATACATATGTAAAATTATATACAACCAATAGCGTGGTTGATCGGCATGCATGAATGCAGGTATTTACTAGATTTCTAATATAGACATATTATTATTATTATTTAATAATTTATATATTGACTTTTTATTAAATAAATATTAATTTAGATTTCACGATATATTATGAGCTATCATATCGATAGCTTTTAATATATATTAAACATATCGATATATATTTCATATGTTTTGCATATAAATTATATTAATATGTGTAAATTATATTATATCCCCACGTCTATTGAAACTATGTTTGAAAAAAATGTACTAACATTTCTTCTACTTTGTTTTTTTAATATATGTATATTTTGTATGTATATTAGATTCTATAGATCATTATTATAAATTTAAGGTTTCGCGCGATAAATTATTGGCAACGTATCAAAATTGTTGCAAGGTGGCAGCGCGCTTCAGTGTTATGTTAATTTGTAGTTTGCGATTGGCGTTTTCGGTGTCGTCGTCGATTGTCGATTATCATTTGTATTTTCGATATTAAATATAAAATAATATATAATTAATTCGCGTGTTCGTGATACATTTAACATTTAATGCAAATTAAAATAAGTCGAGTATATAATAAGTAAATCCTCGTGTGTGATTGTTATGCGTTAACGGAACATTTTTTATGCGTGTGAATGATTGCGCCCTGCCCGGAACGTGGCGCGCAATTTTAGAAAAGTGCGGTACACAGCGTAACGTATTTTTGTGCATGCATACATATATGTGTATAGACTCTTCTAAAGTGTGTGTGATTGTACGTGAACATCGGTATCGGTTCGTTTCCGCGATTCAAATTGGAATTTTCGCTGGAATTTCTTGCAGGTTTAATTTATTATTTCTTTGATTTATATTTATTCTTTTTTCCACATTTTGTTTATTTTTATTTTCCTTATTAAATTTTATTATTATTTGTTCTTTCATTAGATATTTATTTTCATTTATAATATAATTATTTTAAATAATATACATATATTTATTTAAATATATGAATATAATTATAATATATATATATCTATTTAAATATATGAATATATTTATATATATAAATAAATATACTAACTTTATTTTATATATATAACTATATATTAATTTTTGATAAATATATATTCAAATTAAATTAATTTATAAGAATTTTATTTATAACATACCTATATATTATTTTAAAACTTATATATTAGAAGATGCCTAGACTTAAGAGAAAGTCAGCTTGCAATAGGAGTCAAACACAGCGAAAAAGAAATCGTTTGAATAGGTCAGATATAGACTTTTCTGAGCAGGAACGCGTAAATAATCTAGAGGCACATAGAGAACGTAGGCAAAATTTCGAATTTAGGGAAGCTGAAAGGGTTAGAGATAGTCAACAGCATCGAGTCCGCAGAAGTAATAGAACATTTAGGGCCGTTGAGCAATTACCGGACACAATTCGTCACACTACTCTTCGGGCTTCGTCGCCAATCAGATTACAAGAACAACTTGCTGACACTTCGCGTCGTTCGAGGCGCAGGCGAGATGCTGACCTTCGATCTCAGGAAAGAGAGCAGGATGCAGTTCGTCGCCGTGTACGTCGCAGTGATTCTGCAATTAAAACAGACGAACAACTTGCCAACACTTCGCGTCGTTCGAGTCGCAGGCAAGATGCTGAGTTTCGATCTCAGGAAAGAGAGCAGGATGCAGTTCGTCGCCGTGTACGTCGCAGTGATTCTGCAATTAAAACAGACGAACAACTTGCCAACACTTCGCGTCGTTCGAGTCGCAGGCAAGATGCTGAGTTTCGATCTCAGGAAAGAGAGCAGGATGCAGTTCGTCGCCGTGTACGTCGCAGTGATTCTGCAATTAAAACAGACGAACAACTTTCCAACACTTCGCGTCGTTCGAGTCGCAGGCAAGATGCTGAGTTTCGATCTCAGGAAAGAGAGCAGGATGCAGTTCGTCGCCGTGTTCGACGAACTGATCATTCAACTAGAAATGCCGAACAACTTGCCAATACTTTGCGTCGATCGCGGCGCAGGCAATGTCCACAATTCAGGTCCAACGAAAGCGGACGAGATGCTGTTAGAAGGGCGATTCAGCGACAAAATCAGGAGACGCGAATTTTAGAAAGGGCAATAGATAGAAGTCAAAGGTCTCAGGTTAGAAACAATCCTATTCGTAGGATTGTTGAGCAGGCACGCAATACTAGTGCACGCCGCAGTGCTCGAATTCGAGCTCAACGTGAGGCCTTTGAAGCCCATAGGAATATGTCGCAAAGAGTGAGTCTATATAGGAGTATTTGCACCAATAGGATAGCAGAGAATAGGAGAAACGCGTCCCGCAATAGAGTGGACCGTGCGAATACCCTTCCAGATGATAGGATATCGCAGGTTAAAACTAGTTTAGATTGCCTAATAGCCAATTTTAATAAGACAGTCAAGCAGGGACCCGATCAGGTTTGCATATGTTGCAAAGGTTTGTGGTTTCCACATCAAGTGGACAAAATTTCGCGTGAGGTCATAGAGGAAAAGTGTAGTGAGGCAGATAGTGTTGATATTTTGTATCTTTTCTCTATGTTTCCATCCCATAATAATAGGTTTACCTTTTGCAAAACCTGCAGCCGCAGTATTAAGTCAGGGAAAAAACCAAAGGCTTCTATTACAAATGGCCTAAATTTTCCGGAGCTTCCGGAATGCCTGAAAGGCTTGACGCCTCTAGAAGAAAGGCTGATTTCTCCCCGTCTTCCTTTTATGATCATAAAGTCTCTTGGATATGGACGTCAAAGTGCCATTAAAGGAGAAGTGATCAATGTGCCAATTCCAGTTGCAAATGTTGTAACTTCCCTTCCCAGGGCATTTAATGAAGCCGAAGTAGTTCAGATTCATCTTAAGCGTAGGATGGAGTATAACCATGATTTCATGGCTGAAACCATAAGGCCCTCAAAGATAGTTGATGCAATTCGGTATTTAGTGAACACAGAACTTTATAAGAAGCACCAGGTTACTATCAATGAGCAGTGGTTGTCTTCTTACTCAGCTGAGACTGTACCATTTGTTGCGTCAGCAGACGACAGGGACATTGTGTGTCAAATGTTAGAAAAGGCAGCACAACCTAATGAGCATAGAGTAGTAGAAGAAGAGGTAGAGTTGAATCCAGGAGGTCAAGAAACCTTCATGGAAAATGTCCCTGTTGAAAACATAGATATTCCTCGAATTGCTATAGCACCAGGAGAGGGTCAGCGACCTCTTGACATGATAACCGATTGTGATTCAGAGGAGCTGGCTTTTCCCACAATATTTGCAGGCATTAAAAGGAAATGTCAGGAAAGTTTTACAACTATAGCTAGATCAGAGCTTAGGAATTTTGATAGAAGAGGTTGTAGAACTGATAAATTATTTCATAACTTCAAAAAGTTAGAAATGATTAGCATTAGGAATAGCACATCAATTTGCTTACGTAAGCACTCTGCCACTCAAGGCATTTCGGCTGCTGATGTACGTAATGATGAAACTTTAAATAGGTTAATACTTCATGATGATGGCTATAGGCTTTTAAAAGGTATTCGCACGTCTCCTGCTCATTGGGAGGACGAGAAAAAGAAAGTGATGGCTATGATTAGGCAGGTAGGGCTTCCAACTTTTTTTATAACATATTCCGCAGCGGAAACTAGGTGGCCGGAGCTTTTAGTCTTGCTATGTAAAAATGTAGACAAGCTAGAAGTATCCGAAGAAGAAGCGTTAAATTTGGGGTATAATGAGAAAGCTCGTCTCATTAGAGCAGACCCAGTGACCTGTGCCAGATATTTCGATTTTCGATATAGACAGGTTTTAAAACTGATGAAAAAGGAAGGCGGTGTCTTTAGTTGTCACCAGGTCATCAAGTTTTATTGGCGAGTGGAGTTTCAGCAAAGAGGCTCTCCACATATACATGGCATGTTCTGGCTAAAAGACGCCCCAAAGCTCGACCTAAAGAATGAGTTCACATTTATGCCTGTGAAGTCCTTTATTGATCAGTTTATTACTGCTGATTCTAGTTGCCCGAACGTTGCTCCATATTTGGAGTATCAACTCCATAGTCACGGGCACTCTTGCAGGCGAGAAATTAGGTCAAAACAAATTTGTAGATTTGGTATCCCATACCCTCCCATGCCTCAAACAGAAATTCTTCTCCCTTTAGAAGAAAATGCTCCAAATTTGGCCGAGCATCGTAGGAATTTCGAAAAAATTCAAAGTCTGCTCGACTTCCCATTTGATCGTGAAAGCGTAAAAAATTTTAACGATTTTAACAACTTTTTGTCCCACGATCAACTTAATCTTAGTTATGAGGGCTACATTAATGCTGTAAGATCAAGTATAAAGAAACCAAAAGTTTTTTTGAAGCGATCTTTTGCAGCAATCAAGCTTAACGCTTATAACAAGCACATCCTTTTGTTGCAGCGAGCAAATATGAGATATCCGCTTTTTATAGCTACTGCAAATCAGAACGAGGAGCTCGCCAAGAAAATGCAGATGACTTTGACGATGATGTGCCTAGGGCTTCTGAATCAATAGTTTACGCTCTTCGCGATAATAGTGGCTTCATCAGAAAGAGGACCACTGCGTGCATAATTAGGTATAGGAGATTTAATGTCAATACAGAAACAAGTGACTATTTCAGAGAGCTAAAAATGCTTTACGCCCCATGGCGAGATGAGCATTTGGATTTAGTCACACATGACTGTGAATTGTTCTGTAGGGAAAATTCGGAGTTAGTAGAGAACAATCGCAGAAAATATAATTTACTAGATGATAGGGAACTAGAAGATGCTCTGAGCCACTTAAAAGAGGAAGCAGAAAATGAGAATAATCAAGTAGGAGAACAGGAAGTGGTAGATGATGGCTTTACAGTTTTAGGATTGCCTGAAATAGATCCACATCTAAATGTTTTAAATGTGGATGGAAATATTGATATGAATGATGAAGATAGTAATGTCCGTTTTATCAAGCTTCCAGCCTTAGTTTCTAAGGAAAGCTTAGCTAATATAGTTAGATCTCTTAATTTAAAGCAGAAGCTATATTTTACACATGCTTTGCATAATGCCAAAATCAATACAGTCTTTTATGAATTTGTTGGAGGCGGCGCCGGAGTCGGAAAGAGTCGACTTATATCAGAAATTTTTCAGTCATTATCCGTAATGTATAACAGTATACCAGGAGCTGATCCGACATCTGTTAAAATCCTCTTATGTGCACCAACAGGAAAAGCAGCATTCGGAATTAGTGGTTCGACACTGCATTCCATGTTTTCACTTCCTGTTAATCAATCTCGCTCAGCACCTCTAAGGGCCTTAAGCCATGATTTAGTTAATAGCCTTCATTCAAGGTTAATCGATCTTAAATTAATTATTATTGATGAAATATCAATGGTTAGCTCTCTAATGTTTCCTTATTTAGATTCTCGTTTGAAGCAAATTTTCAAAAATACTTCTCCTTTTGGTGGTGTTTCTATCATCGTATTCGGTGATCTTAGACAGTTACAGCCCGTAGGAGGTAGTTGGATTTTCGATCCAAATACCACTGACCCTTACCATGAAATATTTGGTACGTATCTCTGGGACCTTTTTTTGTATTTTGAGCTCACAGAGATAATGCGTCAACGTGACGATCAGCTTTTCGCTTCTGCCTTAAATAATATGGCATCGGGTTGTATGACAGCCGATGATATTGTCCTTTTCCAATCTAGAATATGCGAACCATCGGCAGTGCTCGGTGATGCAATTCATCTATTTAGTAATAATAATGAGGATTCCCATCTTGAAGAAATTTGATCGGACAAGCTGATGCTTCAGTCATCAATATTATGCCTCGTGGAAACTTCCATAAGCAATGAAACTGTAGAAATACCTGGGTTCACTATTGTGGCTCAACTTGAATCAATAAGGCAAACAGGCATTATAATTTATGTAAAGAACGAGCTAGTAGATAGAGTTTCCCATACCTTTAGCAGTAGAAAAACTTTTGGGTCAGTAGTTTTTGAGTTCGGCATATTTAGGTTTGATGCCATAAGTTTTTTTATATTATATAAAAGTCCAGACTTTCGTCTGTAAGTATTTAAAATAGAATTTGAGGAGATAATTCAGCAATTTTCTCGTTTAGATGATTTAGGGGATACCTTGCTAGTTTTATGAGACTTTAATTTGTGCCTTAAAACCTTTAACAGGTGTAGAAGTATTTATAATTCTTTGATTAGCAAAGGATTTAGTAGTTTGTTAGATTTGAAAACGTCTACTACCAATATGGATACACATACATGTATTGATTGGGCGTTTTCAAATATATTAGATAATGAAAAGATTAGTGCTGGGAATTTTGAGGTTTTGCATAGCCATCACAATGGGATATCTGTTAGCATTCAGGATAGCATGAGTTTGAAATGTTTGGAATAGGTTAGAAATTAAGAAATCTAAATGACAGGATATATGTAAATAGGTGTATAGGCATATTATTATAGGCATCTAATAGTTAAGTATAACCATTGAATTGAAAATTGGTTTGATAATTATTATTATTTTTATTATTTTTATACCCTTGGACCTTGTTATCGATATTGGCCAATTTAAAATTTTTAAAGAAATACCGATATATACTACTCACACCCCTTTAGGAAATTGCGGCGATAAATTATTGGCAAAATATCGAAATTGAAGCAAGGTGGCAGCGCACTGCAGTATTATAATTAATTTATAGCTTGCGATTAGTATTATACAATTCAATTCTTTTTATGGCAACATATGTCCAAGGGTATCCCACTGTCGCGTGAGTTATGGTTCCACGACAGATCCAAAACTGAGTATTGGAGGGAGTTTGCGGAACAGGGGTCCTTGATTTTCTTCACAACCTTGAAGGTGATTCTTTTATTTGTTTTCACTTTTGGGGATTTGTATATATTTGGAGTAGATATTCAATTAAACACGTCTGCTCTTTACTGTTGATACAATCGGAATGAATTTATTCTTCTCTTCAAACATACTTCATGGGTACATGGGCTTTTTGATTCTTAGAACTACAATGATTCTTAGAACTACAATGTTACAAAAATTCCCAGTCGGCATTTGTCCCTTGCCTGTTTATAATTACAATGTTGCGAAATGCCCAGTCGGCATTTGTCCTTTTCTTGTTTATTTGTACAAGTGGGGCAATGTACTTTATATATATATATAAGTTTGGGTTTCTTATAAGCTAATAAAATATAAATGTTAGTATGCCGAGTATGCACTTGAGTTACTTTGTACCCAAGCTGTTGTTCCCCCGCTTCGGCTTAGGACGGGGTACAATGCTGATCGGTGGAAGGGTGCATGTGGTAACTCCTCCCCCCCGGGATTGAAGTGACGGCCACATCGAAGGAAGTGACGGAACGAACTGTGCTGGAGTCGGTGATGGAGTGAATATAGCCGCTCTCCGCCTTACCATCTCTATCGTTAAGATGGTTCCTGCTAGTATGGCCAGAACGATGTAAATAGCTGCGAAGTGGGTTCGCGTCATGTTTTGGAAATAAACCAACTTATTCCGGTTATTTGCGTTTTCCAAGTGCATCTTTGGGAGATTTAGATCTTCTATTGTGTTATTGATTTCCACCCTGTTGTACAGGGGAATAACAAGCTTTATTGAGTCGTCGATCTTTATCTCTGCATTCCCGTAGGTAAATCCATTAATAGCCAGGTTGCAGGCTTTGTAGGTAATGATGGCATTTCCCGATACTTGGAATGGCCTCAAGCAATTTGAATGTATTTGTGTTCGAATTCCATTTAATACCAAAATTGTTCCTTTTTCAGGTTCCAAGATACGTTCCTTGTCGTCGACTTCAACTGCGTCACAGACCGCCAAATCCGCGTTGGCGATTGATCGAAGGCACCTTTCGTCTCCATTGGGGGTATCTTCTACTTTAGATTTACAAATATATTGTTCGTGAACTGTCGCATTTTTCTTTTACAGACTTTAGGACATCTTTGTTAAATAAAATATAATTTGGAATTTGCAGATATTTTGTCTTATTTAAGGGTATTGGGATAGTGTGAGCGAGTTTATAATTTTCAAGTTCGAACATAGGTACTTTTATATAAAAAATAACATTTGTTTTGTTAATAAATGTATCCATTTCTAATAATCTGTATAGATGTTCTTGGGATTCTACTTTAACATTTTGTTCTGTAAATATGTCCATAATTTTATCTGTTTCTTCGGTTGACAATATAAATTTAGGTATTATTCTTAATTTAGTTAACAATATGCTTTCTAATATGTTTGAAATGTGATTATATAATACCATATATCAATGTTATAGCCTAATCTGTTTGTATATTGTAGGGCATGAATTTCATTATGTTCTTGTGTTAAGTGTTTAAAAATTTCGTTTTTAAAATTCTTAATAAAATTGCTTATTACTATTTGTTCTTGGTTTCTGTGTTTAGTTATGTTTTGGAATCTTACTATAACTTCATTTTCGTTATTAATTTCTGATGCTAATTCGCCTAAGCCATTATGTATATTTTGAAACTCGTCTTTTATCCTATTAGAATCTTCTGCATCCATATTTCCTGTTATTGTTTTATTTATACTTCCTAATCCATTAATTGCTCCTCGTTTTTGTCTCTTTCTTGGAGTTAAAATATTAATTTTTTCTTTAACCTGGTTAAGTTTTCCTCTAATGTTTTAATAGCTTCTCCCGAAAACTCTACTGTTTTCATTTCCTGCAGTGCACTTTGCAACTGTTCTATATTCTTTTTATAATCTTCAATACAGATAATATGAGCTATAATTCTATAGTCATGTATATTTTTAGCTGTTCCTAATTCTAGTCTCACCATCGGAGTTCCTGGTTCCAAGTACTGAACGTTAACGAATTGACCCTCTGCTAGGGCAAACCTGTAAATATTTTCACGGGGTATTTTTAATGTTATTGTTTTATAATCAATTTGTATAGTTACTTTTTTGTGCCTTTTCTTAATTTTGACTTATGTAACTTCTGTTTTTTGTTTGATGTTAATGTATGTCCTCTATCTTTTAGTACTTTGTGTTTAGTAAATCTTTGAGTTAACTTATTCCTTCTGTTTTCTTTTCTAAATATTGTTTCTCCTATTTCCAATTGTTGTGGGTCTTCTCTATCTTTGTTTAATTTTTTCTATATTTTGACTTTTAATCAAACTCATTTGCTTTGCTATATCCGGGTAAAGTTTTTCTCTAAAGTCGTTTAATTGCTTGAGGTAGTCATGTTGGTCGTTAAAGTCGATATTCTTATGAAAGGAGTGGGTTCTGCCTGAGAATAATTCGAAAGGTGTGAGTTTTGTTGCTGAATGAATAGCATTATTGTAGGTAATTAACGTTTCAGTCAAAATATTGTCATGTTCTATTTGTAAATTTTCTGCCTTTTTCTTTTCTACGATAATTCTATAAATTTCTGTTAAAGTTGAATGTAACCTTTCTACTGGTGCATTGCTAGATGACTGTTGGAACGATGTCATGTGCAATTTGCAAAAATCTTTGAACAAGTTCGAATTATATTCGGCTCCTTGGTCGCAAACTATCTTGCTTGGAATACCGAAATATTGTATGAACTTTTGCATTGATTTTACAATGTTTATACTGTTTCTAGTGGGGATCGTATAAGCCGCAGCGAATTTCGAGAATTTGCCAATTATAGTCATTACATAGTTTCCGTTGATTGTATATAAGTCCGTGTGTATAATTTGAATAGGAGTTGAGGGGGTTTCTGTCTCTAGATATTTAATTTTGGATGGCGATCGGTCATACTTTAGTATTTTACAAATGTCACAGTTATTGATGGTCTTTATAATTATTTGTTTCATATTTGGGAAATAGTATTTTCTTTTCAATTGGGCGTTTACCTCATCTATGCCTCTGTGATTGGAATTTTCATGCTGTTCTATAATTTTCTTTCCTTGTTCGTCTGTGTTGTTAATGTCTTCGAGGTATGTTGTGCATCTTATCGCTTTATAAACTTTGCTATGTGCGAAATATTTAGAGTACGATTTTTTAATTTTCTTAAAAATGGGGTCTGGTGCAAAAATTGCGCAAGTTTTATTTGGTCTAAAGTAGTTCTTTAATAGTCTATTTACTGTGTCGTCCGTAAAGTCAGGTTCATAAATTATTCGTCTGATTTTGTTTCTAAAGGGGGTGGTTGCCACGGCTTTTGAGTTTAAGCCGGTTTCAAATATAAGTTGTATGTTGTAATCATTTAAGGGTTTTTCCGAGATAAACAAGTTTTCATCAAAATTTTCGAAACTCGAATGTATTGTGTCCCCTGCTGATGCTATTACCGATATATTGTCATTATAATTAACTTCTATTTGCACTCGGCTTAGTGCGTCTGCGACTATGTTTTGGGATCCTTTTTTATAGATCACCTCAAAATCATATTCTAAGAGTTGTAATTTCCAACGAACTAGCTTTGAGTTTGGTTCTTTAAAACTCATCAACCACGTAAGTGGTTTGTGATCTGTAACTATTTTGCATTTTTGTCCGTATAGGTAAGGTCTATAATATTTTGTGGCCCAAATAATAGCCAACATTTCTTTTTCTACTGTAGAATAGTTTAATTCTGTATCTGAAAGCGTCCGACTAGCAAAAGATACTGGTTTATCTTTTCCTAATGTACCTTGTGACAATACTGCACCTATTGCGACGTTACTAGCGTCGGTGGTCAAAATAAACTGTTTGGAAAAATCTGGATACTGTAGTATCGGGTCATTACACAAAAGCATTTTGCAACTCTCAAATGTGTCTTTATACTCGCTATCTATCTTTATGGTTTTTTGTTTCCCTTTTAATTGTTTAGTTAGTAGTTTCGTAATTCTGGCGAAATCCCTAAAAAACTTTCTATAATACCCTAAGAGTCCTAGAAACGACTTTATTTCTTTCTTTGTTTGTGGTATGGGGAATTTTTTTATAGTCTCTAGTTTTTTGGGGTTTGGCTTAATTCCGTCCGCTGTTACAACATGTCCGAGGTACTCGATTTCCTTTTTAAGGAATTCTGATTTGTCTATTTGTAATTTTAAATTTGCCTGTGCCAGTTTGTTGAATACCGACTTAAGGTGCCCTATGTGCTGTTGAAGGGATGCTGAAAATATGACGATGTCGTCAAGATAAACTAGGCAACATTCGCCAATTAGTTCTTTTAGTACGTTATCCATGACTCTCTGAAAAGTTGCCGGGGCATTTGTTAATCCGAACGGCATTCTTGTAAACTCATAGTGGCCACCTACTGCTGTGAAGGCGGTCTTTGCCCTATCTTGCTTGGCCATTTTAATTTGGTGATAGCCACTTGCTAGATCGAGTGCTGAGAAATATTTGGCCCGGCCTATATTATCCAGCACGTCGTTAATGGCCGGCATAGGATATTTATCTTTTACCGTTTTGTCGTTAAGTTTCCTGAAATCTACTACCATTCTCCATTTGGGTTGACCCGAAGCGTCCATCTTCTTGGGGACCAACCACACTGGTGCACTCCAAGGGGAATGGCTATTACGAATAATATCCTTTTCTAAAAGTTTCTGAATCTGTTTACCAATTTATATTTTCTCGCATTGGGCGTATTTAAATGGTCTTGAATAAATTGGGATTTCGTCTGTCGTGGGGATAAAATGTTTAATTTGGTTTGAAAATGATAGTCTGTCCGTTTCTTTGTGAAAAATCTTTGGGAACTGGCAAAGTAGTTTTTTCAATTCAACTTCCTCTTCCTTATTTAAATGTTCAATGCGTAATTGGTTGAAATCTATCTTATTATTTGTTTGTTCGTCCGTTATTAATGTAGTCACATTAACTTCTACAAATTCTTCGTTTTTCCATTCTTCTACTGTCAATGGTGAATCTAAGTAAATCTTCTGTTCTTTGTTTGAATAGTTGACTACTTCCATGTAACTAACATTATCCTTTGCTTTATATAATCCTTCTGTCACTACCACATTTTCGCGTATTTCGACTTCTTTACAACTAAATTCCCCTTCTTTTATGTTAACCGGGAGAGCTACCACTGTTTTTGCTTGTGGCTCTAGCAGATAAACTTGCGTTGTCCTATTCTGTTTTAATATAATTGGTATTTGAGCGGACTCGGTGCGTAACACCAGATTTTTCAAGTCGATATTTGCTTTGAGTTGTGACAACAATTCTATGCCTATTAACCCATCAAAGTAGTCATGAAATTTGAACAATTGAAATGTAAATGTTATATTTGTCTTAAATTCTTTAAAGCCTTTGAACTCTGCTTTTTCCTTTAATGTGTGTTCGTTCAGAACTGTTTTGATTTTAAAACCTGTCTTTAATCTAATTCTATTAGTGCTCGTGGTAAATATGGGGTCTAAGAATGAATGGGTAGCTCCTGTGTCTAGTAAAAATTTTAGTTGTCTTCCAAACGGTGAGTCTATTGTCACATATGGAAGTGTCGAACCATGTTTGTGTCTATCTATATATCCCGTCTGTCTTCCGAGGCTAATTCTTGAAAATTTTGTTGGGTGTCCGTTGATGTTATATGATTGCCCCGAACGGTTAGAGGAACTCATTTGTGTCTGTCCGCTCGTATAGTCTGGTCTTTCTGGTTTGGCCATTATTGCCCGTGTATTTGATTGGTTGTTTCTGTTATAATTGTTTGTCCTAGTACTATTGTTGGAGCTATACTGTTGTGGAGTCTGATTTGATCCAAAACGGTTGTTAAAGTTTCTATTTCCGTTTTTGCTGGTCGATGCTTGAATTACTTGACCCTGATCTGTGTTATTTCTCCTTTTCTCCTGTCCTGATTCTTTCTGACCAAATTGTTTTCTTTTTCTCTCCTGGAAATATAATTCCCTTTCTTTTAGTGCCACTTCATAGGCTTCGGTCAGTGTTCTGGGTCTTAGGGCCCTTATAAAGGCACCTAGCGGTCCCCTTACTCCCGTTATAAATGCGTCTAGACATAACTTTGTGTATGATTCTTGTTTTGCTTTCTTTACTGATTGTTCCCTTTCTTTAGTCTCTATGACATTAAACAATGCCAGTTTAACTTCCGATATCTGTTCGTATAGTCTAGTTAAAGAAAGATCTTTCATCTTAATTAGATGAATTTCCTGTAATAGGGAAGATTCCTCTCTTTTGTCCGTAAAGTTAGCGCGAAGTGTGTCTCTAATAGTGTCCCAATTAAGAGGGATTCCTTCTGCAATTAAGACTTCGTTTGCTCGCCCTTCTATCTTGTTTCTTATAGTTCTCATTAATAGATGACCATAAGGTGTTTGATCTGCTCCCCTGATCATCATCAGAATTTCTTCGACGTTCGTAATGAAGTCGTTGAGGGTCTTAAAATTCCCGTCATAGGTCGGCAGAAATCTAATTGCGTCTGGAATCCGTAAGGTGTTAAATATGTCGTTGGGGCTGGTGTTCACCGTTCGTGGCGGCGTTTGGAGTGCCGATGTTGGCGGAGCGTTGGAAGTCATTATTGTCGGGACTGTTCCACTACCTAAGATAGAATCTTCTTCAATGGATTCTAAAGACCTTGATGCTAATTCTTCTCTTTCAGCTCTACTTCTACTTCTGGTTTTCGGAAACAATCTCTTGATATTCGACATGAACTCTCTCTATACGACTGTAAATTCTATCGGGCCTATTATAGTATTTCAATTATGTCCTGTGAATTTCTATTTACTCGTCTCTTCCTATATAATTCATGTGATTTGATTACTATTCTATAACGATGTGTGTTTGTGTGTAGTTATCTTAATTTTTAATGTGTGTTGATATCTTAGGTTCTAATGTGTGTTGTTCTCTTAATTTATAGTGTGTGTGTGTATTAATGTTATTCTTAATTAACTTATTTTATTTGTGTGTCTTGATGCGTTGTGTTGTGGTGTGTGTTGCTGTAATGGTGTCTTCTAAAACTTCCTGTAATGAATGATTTTTTAGTTTTGATGTCCATGTGTAAAGTTATAAATCTTGTGCAATCGGTAGTTTATTTGTTTTTGTTTCGACTTTGTTAATTCTCATATTACTTTAAGTGGGCTTAATCATCAGCTTGCGTCCCTTTAAACAATGAATTCGGGTACATTCGAAAACAACATACAGCTTTGCGTCCTGCAACTCTGAATGTTATGGTAATTGAACTATTTCCCGTCCTCATCATTCAGGTGGTGCCTCCTCAGATTAAGCCTTATTTCTTTCTTCTTAATATATCTCGCACTTATTTGCGGAAGCCTTATTGCTTGGGTTTTTTTTTTTTTGATATATTTTATACACATTCTTTTTGTAAGCCTTATTGCTCTTGATATACACCAGAACACCTTATCGTGTCGCCTTATTGCGTAAGCCTTTTTGCTTTTTATGAATCTGGGTATTCGTATGTACATCGCATGCATACATCACAAAACCGAACGCTACTCACTATGGACTTATGCTGCCACGTACTCGCTTGCTTGAATATATGCAATCTGATACGTGGCTGCGGCCGTCAAGTGCGACCAGCGGGTTTTGCTGACACTGCATTGTGATTTTCGTACTGAGATTGCTTGTGTCACTTTGCATTATAATTTTTATTAGTTAATATTTTATTTTTCACTACTACCGTTGCTGTCTTACATGAATAACCAATATGCGGGAGTCCACTGCATAGTTCTTTAGGTCCGGCTGCGCCAGTTATGGTTCCACGACAGATCCCAAACTGAGTGTTGGAGGGAGTTTGCGGAACAGGGGTCCTTGATTTTCTTCACAACCTTGAAGGTGATTCTTTTATTTGTTTTCACTTTTGGGGTTTTGTATATATTTGGAGTAGATATTCAATTAAACACGTCTGCTCTTTACTGTTGATACAATCGGAATGAATTTATTCTTCTCTTCAAACATACTTCATGGGTACATGGGCTTTTTGATTCTTAGAACTACAATGATTCTTAGAACTACAATGTTACAAAAATGCCCAGTCGGCATTTGTCCCTTTCCTGTTTATAATTACAATGTTGCGAAATGCCCAGTCGGCATTTGTCCCTTTCTTGTTTATTTGTACAAGTGGGGCAATGTACTTTATATATATATATACGAGGGTCGTTTGATAAGTCCGTGACTTTTTGAATAAAATATATTTTTTTCGTCAAAGAAGCGTTTTATTTCTCAACATAATCTCCTTTTAGCTCTATACATTTAGTCCAGCGTTTTTCCAATTTTTTTATTCCTTCCAAATAATAGGTTTTCTCAAGGCCCTCAAAATAGTCGTTTGTTTCTGTGATGACCTCTTCATTTGACCCGAATCTCTTACCGCCGAGCCATTTCTTCATGTTTGGAAGCAAAAAATAGTCACAGGGGGCTAAATCTGGAGAATATGCTGGATGGGGTAGCAGTTCGTAGCCCAATTTATGAAATTTTGCCATGCTGACTACACACGTGTGCACCCGTGCATTGTCCTGATGGAACAGCACTTTTTTTTCGCCAAATGCGGTCGTTTCTGCTTCAAATCAATATCGAATCTGTCCAAAAGCTCTGAATAATATTCGCCGGTGATCGTTTTACCCTTTTCAAGGTAATCGATGTGAATGATACCTTGTGCATCCCAAAAAACTGTGGCCATGACCTTGTTGGCCGACAGACCCACCTTGGCCTTCTTTGGTGCACGTTCACCCGGAGAAACCCACTGTCTTGATTGTTCTTTGGTCTCTGGTGTGGTGTGGTGGATCCATGTTTCGTCTACGGTAACGAAACGGCGCAAAAATTCGTTTGGATTGCGGTTGAACATCGCCAAACACTCCTTTGAAATGGTCACACGGTTGCGCTTATGGTCGTGTGTGAGCAATCGCGGCACCCATCGCGCGGAAAGCTTTTTCATGTCCAAATATTCATGTAAAATGTGATGTACCCGTTCAGTTGAGATGCCTACAGCCTCAGCTACCTCACGCACTTTCATTCTCCGATCATCCAATATCATTCCATGGATTTTGTCGACGATTTCTGGCATGACGACCTCTTTTGGGCGACCTGAACGTTCGGCATCACTTGTACTGGTACGACCACAACGGAACTCAATTGAAATTGATGGTGCAGAGTCCCCATAATATTTATCAAGTCTTTCCTTGGTTTCGGTGATGGATTTTTTACGCAAAAAATAATGCTTAATTAGCACACGAAATTCACTTTTTTCCATTTTCGTTAAAATTCACGAGATCGTCTGCTTTCAATGCCTATAAAACGCAAACTAAGAAACGCAGCTTTCTCAAAATTTTACAGTCAGCTGTTAATCGATAACTGCTGACAGGAGCAGTGTTGTATTTAGAGCAGGTGCGCGGCAAATACAAAAAGTCACGGACTTATCAAACGACCCTCGTAAGTTTGGGTTTCTTATAAGCTAATAAAATATAAATGTTAGTATGCCGAGTATGCACTTGAGTTACTTTGTACCCAAGCTGTTGTTCCCCCGCTTCGGCATAGGAGGGGGTACAATGCTGATCGGGGGAAGGGTGCCGCTCGACTGTTGCTCTCGTTCTTTCTTGCACAAGTAATATATTGTGCCGTTTGAGATAATTCACACCGATCATTACGGACCGGTAGATAACGGTAGGGCAAAGTAATAATATACGGATTAACTAAATATGTTAGGTTATATGCAACAACGACAACGAACACAAAAGAAGTGATTCTACAATACTTCATTAGGACAAAGATGGACATCAGTATCCTAGGTTAAAAATCAGTTCTGGTCACAGTGGTCAACGGACTATCTACAGCAACTCCAAGAACTGCATAAATGGAAAAAATCATATGCTAATGTTAAAGTATGCTGGTGCTAATAAATGAGGAAAACACAACAGTTCTGTGTGGAGTATTAAATTCGAATTATGTACTTGAAATGGCGAACACTATCATGAAGGTAAAGGACAATGAGTATTACTTATTAAAGCTGATTGAAAACTAAACCACGTTAATCGATTCTACAATTAATGTGATACGTCGAGATGAAGTGTCCAACTCCAAAAGACTTACAATCATAGAAGGATTCATGACAGCTGCAAAGAAAGAAAAGAACCATTTCCAGTTATTTCAATGGTACATCACACTCGTAAGTCAGCTAACATTCTTAGCAACAAACTTACAACGAATGCAGAGTGAGATTATTAATGTGCTAACAGATATTCGTCATAATACAATAAGTCCAGCACTGATCTCATCAAAACAATTAAAGCAACAATTGAATCAAATACGAGAACACCTGAAGAATGAACAAATGCTACTTGTCACGCCAGACAATATGCTAATGATCTACAAAATGATGAGGGCTGAAGAAACTATAGTAAATAATCATGTTATTATTAAAATTACATTACCGATATAATTACATTATCCGATAATAATCAACTATGAAATCAAGATTCCTTTCATTGCAATCAACGATTATCGAGAGGAATTTGTAGAATTGACAGAAATGGATTTCCAAACTGTTATTCAAGAGACGCTGATAATTTAATATGCAAAAATAAACAAACAAAATTCACAACCGAAACTAGTTGCGAAATGAAATTGTTTTTCAACAGAACAAATGCATCATGTCATTTGAAATATTCAAACAAAACCTTCACACTACTAAACATGCATGCAAGAAATCACTGGATATTTGCTACAAATTCTCAAGTGCAATTAGACATCAGCATCAGACATCACTTTACATAACTCTGGAATACTAAGTGTAACTGCTGGATGTACACTACGAAATTCGTAGATGACTCTCACCAGTCAAGACACTATCAAGATAGTCATACCTACGTCATTCGCTCGTTTTGGAGATATGAATAACAAAATTGAAACAACAACAGCACAACCTGACACCACACTAACGAAGAAAGAGTTCATGCAACATTACATCGACTTACAACAAATACGAAAGAAACTCTTCCCAAGCAGGACTTTTCAATTACCTCAAGAAATTGAACCGATTTAACATCATCACATCGCATTATACGGTGGAGTCATCTTCATGATGATCATGTCCATAATCTATATTGGAAAGAAATACTACAAAAGAAGGACATCCGCCAAATCAGCTCCACCAACCGAAGAGAACCTACATCAATTTACATCAATTTAAACATATGTTCAACGGCCGGGAGGATGTACGATTTTACATAACCGCAGAAAATCGTACTCTGCAGATGATATGCAGGTACACTGCTATCTTAAGCAGATAGGCGACAGGATACGTTTCACACGTACCCTCGCTGGTAGGCATACAGACACAATAAATACTAGCCGTTTGCTGATATGCATACGGACACAATATATACTGACCTTTCGATGATATGCAAGCGGGCTGAGTAAATAATGACTTTTATCTTTATGCATGCAGATGCATGATTTCGCACCATCTGCATGCCATAAATCAGCAGATATCATTAGACCTAGATAAGTAATATTTGTCCTTTATTATCATGTATTTAAACCTAAGTAAATACCTAGATTGTAAGAATGATGTACAATAGTTATGACGACATCGACAACTTGTTTGATGGTCGGAGGGTCGAAATGGTTTATCTAATAACTTCACTGTGTATGAAATTTTCATAAAACGCTCGTGGCAAGGTATTTGGCATGTGTGATATTCAACTTTGGTTGTTGAGTCAATATTGTAGCTTCTAAACAATTATTACTCATTTACAGAGGCGGGAAAACGCGTGTCACAATTTTAAAAAAAATTTTGAGACATTGCAATATACACGAGCGTTGTTACAAACTTTGGTGGCTCTAGCTTAGTTTTTGAGATAACAGACGGACAGACTCGTCTGTTGATCCTGATTCAGTTCATAGTTGGAGATGCCTCCTTCTGCCTGTTAAGCTCCCCATGAGTATTTTTAAAATCCCTGGCCTAAAAAACGCCTACCGTCGCCGCCCTACTTTATATTTATAGAAACTTTAAATTATCTTATAAAAACCAACAAAAGCCTATAACATGTTGATCGCGGCAGCAAGCAAACACGGTTAACATCGATGGCGTTGAAGTTCGGAAAATAGTACACTAAGCCACTATACAACTCTTGGGGCCGTTGGGAATGGTGGTTCGATTCCACGGGTGGTGAAGTGGCGCTGGTCACTGGTTGTTTTCGGTTTTTTTTGGTTTCTGGTAATTCCAGCATTTGAACATAACGTTCCATAGTACCCCTTTAAGTAGGCACCATTTAGGCACTGACACTTTGACCGAGCTTTTGGGGCTCAGCTGAGTGCAATCAAAATGCATCAGTGGGTACTGTGTGCTTCGTTAAGTAGGTCAAGGCAATCGATCTATCGGGTAACCTGGGTCGGTTCGTTCTTTTTCACTGGAGCTGCCGAAGAACCCAGACGTGTTGGATATTTTTATTTTACTGGGGCCAACCACGAGGAGGATTTTATTATTATTTAATATAATAATATTTAATTAAATATCTTTGCAGTATTACGTGTGTATGGTAGAAAATATGCCTAAAACAAAATTCTAATTGGTGAATTTTACAAATTTATTAGGATTGCAGAGATTTTAAAAGATTAAGGTAACCTCGTGGAGTGGCTGGGAAAATACAAAAGCAAAAACAAGAAGATAACTGGATAACTGTTGCCAGATGCAGGTAAATTTGGGGGAAATAAATAATTCGCTGGCAGAGTCTAATTAATAATATATTTATGCAGATTCTGGCACCTTGTGCTACACAAATTTCGGAGCACCGCATGTTTCAAGCGGATTCGTCCAGGGGAGCCCTAGAGTGACCTGAGGGAAAACTAGTGAAAAAAAAAACAATATCAGTGATTACCTTAATAAACCCATAAAACAAAAAACTGTAATATCCCAGTGATTGCGTAAATAAACCCATAAAACCAAAAAAACTTTAATATCACAGTGATTGCCTAAATAGAATCATAAAACAAAAAAACTATAATATCACAGTGATTGCCTAAATAGAATCATAAAACAAAAAAACTTTAATATCACAGTGATCGCCTCAATAAGTTAATAAAACATATAATATCACAGTGAACGCCTCAATAAGTTAATAAAACTTATAATATCACAGTGAACGCCTTAATAAGTTAATAAAACTTATAATATCACAGTGAACGCCTCAATAAGTTAATAAAACTTACCATATCACAGTGAACGCCTTAATAAGTTAATAAAATTTACAATATCATAGTGATCTTCTTAAAAAAAAAATTTGTTAATAATTCTAATTAAACTATAAGCGCTCTCAAATATAGTCAATGGTTTTTTCTCCGCCCCTCTGCATTACCATAAAGTGGTAGTTCAAAAGAAAAACTAAAAACAAAAATACACAGAAAATAAAAATCAGCAGTGACAAACGAAATTAACTAAAATACAAACATCTATACACACACACATAAAAGTACATCACACCACGGAAGATCTTTCGTCGATGGAACACAACCAACAGTGAGTGATTGTTTTTATTAATTATTGTTTGACAAATTTTCCTTTATTTTGTTTTTCACTTTTGTTAATTTTGGGAGTTACTGCTCTTCAAGCCTGTACTCCTTTTCATTTTTAATTTGGCTACCTTAGTTTCTTTAATTTTGATTTGCCATCGAATTTTCAATTTAATTTACTCATGTTTGAGTTTAATAATTTATTATTTTTGAGTTTGAGTTTTATTTAATTTCCAAATTTTTTTTTGTAATATCATTTTTAAATCTTTAATATAATATGCCCTTCTTGGGTCTATTTTTTTATGCCTGATTTTCAATTGTTATTTACATCTATCTTATTATATATTGCAACTGAACCTATATTTATATATATATATCTATTCGCAACCAATGAAAAATGAATGAAAAGAAACTACTATTACTATACTGTAATACTGGAGGATGGATATGAGGCCACTATGCAGTGAAAAGTAGGGGCCTAAAAGGATCGCCGATATTTATATATCGCAACTGGCGATCATGGAAGGGTGGGGTAACAGCCGCTTCAGTAAGCGAGGCGTGCTCAGAACGCTTCTATAAAGTTTTATTACTTCCGAACTGCTCTCTTTCTCTTCCCCTTCGGTCGTGGGACTCGGGTCTTTGACTGAAGCTCCGGTTCCCTCCGACCGATTTCTGATTCTATTTGGCGATCGTCGTAAGGCAATACAGCACGCGATTTTTTTTTATTTATGTTATTATGGATCTGAGCCTAAGTTGAAACGGTTATGTTTCATTTACCCACCCCATTGCTGACAAACATGAGCCGGAGACCAGCGCGTGCTTACGTACCGTCAACTATATACTATTTGCTCGTCATACGTTGTAACAAATTTTTTAGTTAATATATTTCATTTCATATACTTCCTAGCTTTTCCCCTTATTTTATTATATAGAAGTAAATCTACATAATGTATATATTTATTTAAATATACATACATACATGTTTGATGCAGGATGGCAGCCCCAGCAATTGCGCAAAAGTTGGCAGTCTGGCGAACTGAAGAGTGTTGCCAAAAGAGGGAAGAAAAAGAGAATTGTAGTCCGTCAAAGTTGACAGTTGAACTCACGTAGATCGATCGCTATTAAGTTGTAAAAGTTGCCCGATATTAAGTTGTCTAAAACACAGAAGTTGTAACGCCATATTTTTGTAACTAATTTACTTACTGAATTGATTTGAACCATTGTAATAAACTCTTTTTAATAATGACCTTACATTTGGGGACTCGTGCCGGTGTTGGATTCATGTCTGTTAATACACTGAAAAGTGGATAAAGTTGAACAGTTGTATGAAAGTGAAGAGTGGTCAAGAATTGAACAGTCTTGAAAAGTCAAATATTTTTTTTCGTCTGAATAGTTGCCGTAAATATTTTGTTTTACCGTTACTGATCGTCGAAAATTTTAATACGCATATACAGAAAAGTAAGCGCGAGAAATGCCGAAAACGAGAAATGCACTTGCGATAGAACAGAATATGAACAGTACAAGAAACGAGGATCAGTATATAGACGAAAGCGAAGAAGAAACGATAATGAAGCAAGAAAACGCGAAAAGAGACTTAACCGCCGCGAACAGTTATGACGTTAATGGCCAAATGCTTGAGCTTATTCAGTTGTTGGCACTCCAAGTTGAGGTGGATGAACAGCGCGACAATCAAGTGAAAATAATAGCGAACAATTTTAAAAAAGTGATTAACGACTTTGATGGTGTTTCAATGCCAGTTGTTAAGTGGTTCGAAAATTTTTGAACACAATGGTGAAGCCTATGGGCTAAATGAAAAACAGAAATACGTGCAAGCTAGAGGTAGAATGTGTGGCACCGCGAAAGTCTTCTTAGAATCGGAATATATAAACAAATATAGAGAGTTAAAAGAAAAATTAATTGATGAATTTCGATGCAGCTGGCATAGTGCTGATATTCATCAAAAGATCGAAAAAAAAAAAAACACGGAATCCTTTCACGAGTACATGCTCAACATGAGCAACAGTCGAGCTACACGCGACAGTGGGATACCCTTGGACGTATGTTACCATAAAAAGAATTGAATTGTATAATACTAATCGCAAGTTATAAATTAATAATAATACTGCAGTGCGCTGCCACCTTGCTTCAATTTCGATATTTTGCCGATAATTTATCGCCGCAATTTCCTAAAGGGGTATGAGCAGTATATATCGGTATTTCTTTAAAAATTTTAAATTGGCCAATATCGATAACAAGGTCCAAGGGTGTAAAAATAGTAAAAATAATAATAATTATTAAACCAATTTTCCATTCAATGGTTATACTTAACTACCTATTACATATATCTTGTCATTTAGATTTCTTAATTTCTAACCTATTCCAAACATTACAAACTCATGCTATCCTGAATACTAACAGATATCCCATTGTGATGGCTATGCAAAACATCAAAAGTCCTAGCACTAATCTTTTCATTATCTAATATATTTGAAAACTCACAATCAATACATGTGTGTGTATCCATATTGGTAGTGGACGTTTTCAAATCTAACAAACTCCTTAATCCTTTGCTAATCAAAGAATTATAAATACTTCTACACCTGTTAAACTATCTTCATCATTCATATCAATATTTCTATCCACATTTAAAATGTTTAGATGCGGATCTATTTCAGGCAATCCTAAAATCCTGTGAAGCCAACATCTACTACTTCCCGTTCTCCTACTTGATTATTCTCATTTTCTGCTTCCTCTCTTAAGTGGCTCAGAGCATCTTCTAGTTCCCTATCATCTACTAAATTATATTTTCTGCGATTGTTCTCTACTAACTCCTGATTTTCCCTAAAGAACAATTCACAGTCATGTGTCACTAATTCCAAATGCTCAACTCGCCATGGGGCGTAAAGCATTTTTAGCTCTCTGAAATAGTCACATCATCGTCAAAGTCATTTGCATTTTCTTGGCGAGCTCCTTTTTCTGATTTGCAGTAGCTATAAAAAGCTGCAAAATCGGCTAGGCATAAGCTTTCTAAAACGTCTGAGCGCTGAATATAATGATCTAGAAGTCCTAAGTAAAAAATTTCCCTAGTGTTCGGGCAGATTTTGAAGTTGCTGTCTAGATTTCAGCATTCTGACCCATTTTTCTGTAACGTGTGTATTTATATACCTAAACGTTGTAACTTTTGCTTAATATTTACATTGTTGTTGTCTTTAATCTCATTGATTGCCTCACGCATCAACATTGAGATACCTCTCTGAGACTCGTTTATGTAATTAACGACATAGCTGCAGCAAGCATAGGGGTCTAAAATAAACTGAATATCCATATTTCCTCGCTGCAACAAAAGGAGGTGCTTGTTATAAGCGTTAAGCTGGATTGCTGAAAAAGATCGCTTCAAAAAAACTTTTGGTTTTGGTTTACTGGATCTTACAGTATTAATGTAGCCCTCATAACTAAGGTTAAGTTGATCGTGTGACAAAAAATGTTAAAATCGTTAAAATTTTTTACGCTTTCACGATCAAATGGAAAGTCGAGCAGACTTTGAATTTTTTCGAAATTCCTACGATGCTCGGCCAAATTTGGAGCTTTTTCTTCTAAAGGGAGTAGATTTTCTGTTTGAGGCATGGGAGGGTATGGGATACCAAATCTACAAATTTGTTTTGACCCAATTTCTCGCCTGCAAGAGTGCCCGTGACTATGGAGTTGATACTACAAATATGGGGCAATGTCCGGGCAACTAGAATCAGCAGTAATAAACTAATCAATAAAGTACTTCACAGGCTTAAATGTGGACTCATTCTTTAGGTCGAGCTTGGGGGCGTCTTTCAGGCAGAACATGCCATGTATATGTGGAGAGCCTCTTTGCTGAAACTCCACTCGCCAATAAAACTTGATGACTTGGTGACATCCAAAGACACTGCCTTCCTTTTTCATAAGATTTCAAACCTGTCTATATCGAAAAGCGAAATATCTGGCAAAGGTCAGTGGGTCTGCTCTAATGAGACGAGCTTTCTCATTTTTTATACCCTTGGACCATTGAAAATGGTCAAAAAAGGGTATACTAACTTTGTGCAAATGTATGTAACGGTCAGAAGGAGGCGTCGGAGACCCCATAAAGTATATATAATTAAGTATTTAGGTGTTCATCAAAATAAAAAAAAAAAATTATATTTTTTATTTTATAATTTTTATTTGATGGATTCGTTACTTATTACACCAGAGTTACTCATAAACTAACTGACAGAATTATTTTTATGGACCAGCAAAGCTTAAAGTTCTACAGAGCTTTACATCTTTGTTTATCAGTGACTTAAGCTTCTTATCGTTTGGTGTCTTGAGAGAACTTTTATGATGAGGCTTTTGAAGAGTGAAGCTTTCCAAAAGATCGGTTTAAGTTTTCGTATGGAGAATGAACTGAGGCTTTTGAAGAGTGAAGCTTTTCAAAAGATTGGTTTAAGTTATGAAGAATGAAGTTTAAATAATTCATATGGAGAATGAATATGTCACTCCCCCACCTTTTAGATTTTAGCTTGTCCTCAAGCCTTTACTTCTGGATATAATTGTGGAATTGCATTTTCAATTTTTACTATTTCAGTATTATTTTCTTTAACTGTTTCAATATTTTTATCAACTGATTTGTTTGCTTTAGGTCTTAGATATGATATTACAATATTATGAGCTGCTGTTTTACATTTAATGTATAGGTAAAATATAGATATTATACTCGTATATATATATATAAAGTACATTGCCCCACTTGTACAAATAAACAAGAAAGGGACAAATGCCGACTGGGCATTTCGCAACATTGTAATTATAAACAGGAAAGGGACAAATGCCGACTGGGCATTTTTGTAACATTGTAGTTCTAAGAATCATTGTAGTTCTAAGAATCAAAAAGCCCATGTACCCATGAAGTATGTTTGAAGAGAAGAATAAATTCATTCCGATTGTATCAACAGTAAAGAGCAGACGTGTTTAATTGAATATCTACTCCAAATATATACAAAACCCCAAAAGTGAAAACAAATAAAAGAATCACCTTCAAGGTTGTGAAGAAAATCAAGGACCCCTGTTCCGCAAACTCCCTCCAACACTCAGTTTGGGATCTGTCGTGGAACCATAACTGGCGCAGCCGGACCTAAAGAACTATGCAGTGGACTCCCGCATATTGGTTATTCATGTAAGACAGCAACGGTAGTAGTGAAAAATAAAATATTAACTAATAAAAATTATAATGCAAAGTGACACAAGCAATCTCAGTACGAAAATCACAATGCAGTGTCAGCAAAACCCGCTGGTCGCACTTGACGGCCGCAGCCACGTATCAGATTGCATATATTCAAGCAAGCGAGTACGTGGCAGCATAAGTCCATAGTGAGTAGCGTTCGGTTTTGTGATGTATGCATGCGATGTACATACGAATACCCAGATTCATAAAAAGCAATAAGGCGACACGATAAGGTGTTCTGGTGTATATCAAGAGCAATAAGGCTTACAAAAAGAATGTGTATAAAATATATCAAAAAAAAAAAAACCCAAGCAATAAGGCTTCCGCAAATAAGTGCGAGATATATTAAGAAGAAAGAAATAAGGCTTAATCTGAGGAGGCACCACCTGAATGATGAGGACGGGAAATAGTTCAATTACCATAACATTCAGAGTTGCAGGACGCAAAGCTGTATGTTGTTTTCGAATGTACCCGAATTCATTGTTTAAAGGGACGCAAGCTGATGATTAAGCCCACTTAAAGTAATATGAGAATTAACAAAGTCGAAACAAAAACAAATAAACTACCGATTGCACAAGATTTATAACTTTACACATGGACATCAAAACTAAAAAATCATTCATTACAGGAAGTTTTAGAAGACACCATTACAGCAACACACACCACAACACAACGCATCAAGACACACAAATAAAATAAGTTAATTAAGAATAACATTAATACACACACACACTATAAATTAAGAGAACAACACACATTAGAACCTAAGATATCAACACACATTAAAAATTAAGATAACTACACACAAACACACATCGTTATAGAATAGTAATCAAATCACATGAATTATATAGGAAGAGACGAGTAAATAGAAATTCACAGGACATAATTGAAATACTATAATAGGCCCGATAGAATTTACAGTCGTATAGAGAGAGTTCATGTCGAATATCAAGAGATTGTTTCCGAAAACCAGAAGTAGAAGTAGAGCTGAAAGAGAAGAATTAGCATCAAGGTCTTTAGAATCCATTGAAGAAGATTCTATCTTAGGTAGTGGAACAGTCCCGACAATAATGACTTCCAACGCTCCGCCAACATCGGCACTCCAAACGCCGCCACGAACGGTGAACACCAGCCCCAACGACATATTTAACACCTTACGGATTCCAGACGCAATTAGATTTCTGCCGACCTATGACGGGAATTTTAAGACCCTCAACGACTTCATTACGAACGTCGAAGAAATTCTGATGATGATCAGGGGAGCAGATCAAACACCTTATGGTCATCTATTAATGAGAACTATAAGAAACAAGATAGAAGGGCGAGCAAACGAAGTCTTAATTGCAGAAGGAATCCCTCTTAATTGGGACACTATTAGAGACACACTTCGCGCTAACTTTACGGACAAAAGAGAGGAATCTTCCCTATTACAGGAAATTCATCTAATTAAGATGAAAGATCTTTCTTTAACTAGACTATACGAACAGATATCGGAAGTTAAACTGGCATTGTTTAATGTCATAGAGACTAAAGAAAGGGAACAATCAGTAAAGAAAGCAAAACAAGAATCATACACAAAGTTATGTCTAGACGCATTTATAACGGGAGTAAGGGGACCGCTAGGTGCCTTTATAAGGGCCCTAAGACCCAGAACACTGACCGAAGCCTATGAAGTGGCACTAAAAGAAAGGGAATTATATTTCCAGGAGAGAAAAAGAAAACAATTTGGTCAGAAAGAATCAGGACAGGAGAAAAGGAGAAATAACACAGATCAGGGTCAAGTAATTCAAGCATCGACCAGCAAAAACGGAAATAGAAACTTTAACAACCGTTTTGGATCAAATCAGACTCCACAACAGTATAGCTCCAACAATAGTACTAGGACAAACAATTATAACAGAAACAACCAATCAAATACACGGGCAATAATGGCCAAACCAGAAAGACCAGACTATACGAGCGGACAGACACAAATGAGTTCCTCTAACCGTTCGGGGCAATCATATAACATCAACGGACACCCAACAAAATTTTCAAGAATTAGCCTCGGAAGACAGACGGGATATATAGATAGACACAAACATGGTTCGACACTTCCATATGTGACAATAGACTCACCGTTTGGAAGACAACTAAAATTTTTACTAGACACAGGAGCTACCCATTCATTCTTAGACCCCATATTTACCACGAGCACTAATAGAATTAGATTAAAGACAGGTTTTAAAATCAAAACAGTTCTGAACGAACACACATTAAAGGAAAAAGCAGAGTTCAAAGGCTTTAAAGAATTTAAGACAAATATAACATTTACATTTCAATTGTTCAAATTTCATGACTACTTTGATGGGTTAATAGGCATAGAATTGTTGTCACAACTCAAAGCAAATATCGACTTGAAAAATCTGGTGTTACGCACCGAGTCCGCTCAAATACCAATTATATTAAAACAGAATAGGACAACGCAAGTTTATCTGCTAGAGCCACAAGCAAAAACAGTGGTAGCTCTCCCGGTTAACATAAAAGAAGGGGAATTTAGTTGTAAAGAAGTCGAAATACGCGAAAATGTGGTAGTGACAGAAGGATTATATAAAGCAAAGGATAATGTTAGTTACATGGAAGTAGTCAACTATTCAAACAAAGAACAGAAGATTTACTTAGATTCACCATTGACAGTAGAAGAATGGAAAAACGAAGAATTTGTAGAAGTTAATGTGACTACATTAATAACGGACGAACAAACAAATAATAAGATAGATTTCAACCAATTACGCATTGAACATTTAAATAAGGAAGAGGAAGTTGAATTGAAAAAACTACTTTGCCAGTTCCCAAAGATTTTTCACAAAGAAACGGACAGACTATCATTTTCAAACCAAATTAAACATTTTATCCCCACGACAGACGAAATCCCAATTTATTCAAGACCATTTAAATACGCCCAATGCGAGAAAATATAAATTGGTAAACAGATTCAGAAACTTTTAGAAAAGGATATTATTCGTAATAGCCATTCCCCTTGGAGTGCACCAGTGTGGTTGGTCCCCAAGAAGATGGACGCTTCGGGTCAACCCAAATGGAGAATGGTAGTAGATTTCAGGAAACTTAACGACAAAACGGTAAAAGATAAATATCCTATGCCGGCCATTAACGACGTGCTGGATAATATAGGCCGGGCCAAATATTTCTCAGCACTCGATCTAGCAAGTGGCTATCACCAAATTAAAATGGCCAAGCAAGAGAGGGCAAAGACCGCCTTCACAGCAGTAGGTGGCCACTATGAGTTTACAAGAATGCCGTTCGGATTAACAAATGCCCCGGCAACTTTTCAGAGAGTCATGGATAACGTACTAAAAGAACTAATTGGCGAATGTTGCCTAGTTTATCTTGACGACATCGTCATATTTTCAGCATCCCTTCAACAGCACATAGGGCACCTTAAGTCGGTATTCAACAAACTGGCACAGGCAAATTTAAAATTACAAATAGACAAATCAGAATTCCTTAAAAAGGAAATCGAGTACCTCGGACATGTTGTAACAGCGGACGGAATTAAGCCAAACCCCAAAAAACTAGAGACTATAAAAAAATTCCCCATACCACAAACAAAGAAAGAAATAAAGTCGTTTCTAGGACTCTTAGGGTATTATAGAAAGTTTTTTAGGGATTCCGCCAGAATTACGAAACTACTAACTAAACAATTAAAAGGGAAACAAAAAACCATAAAGATAGATAGCGAGTATAAAGACACATTTGAGAGTTGCAAAATGCTTTTGTGTAATGACCCGATACTACAGTATCCAGATTTTTCCAAACAGTTTATTTTGACCACCGACGCTAGTAACGTCGCAATAGGTGCAGTATTGTCACAAGGTACATTAGGAAAAGATAAACCAGTATCTTTTGCTAGTCGGACGCTTTCAGATACAGAATTAAACTATTCTACAGTAGAAAAAGAAATGTTGGCTATTATTTGGGCCACAAAATATTATAGACCTTACCTATACGGACAAAAATGCAAAATAGTTACAGATCACAAACCACTTACGTGGTTGATGAGTTTTAAAGAACCAAACTCAAAGCTAGTTCGTTGGAAATTACAACTCTTAGAATATGATTTTGAGGTGATCTATAAAAAATAATCCCAAAACATAGTCGCAGACGCACTAAGCCGAGTGCAAATAGAAGTTAATTATAATGACAATATATCGGTAATAGCATCAGCAGGGGACACAATACATTCGAGTTTCGAAAATTTTGATGAAAACTTGTTTATCTCGGAAAAACCCTTAAATGATTACAACATACAACTTATATTTGAAACCGGCTTAAACTCAAAAGCCGTGGCAACCACCCCCTTTAGAAACAAAATCAGACGAATAATTTATGAACCTGACTTTACGGACGACACAGTAAATAGACTATTAAAGAACCATTATGTATATTTTGAAACTCGTCTTTTATCCTATTAGAATCTTCTGCATCCATATTTCCTGTTATTGTTTTATTTATACTTCCTAATCCATTAATTGCTCCTCGTTTTTGTCTCTTTCTTGGAGTTAAAATATTAATTTTTTCTTTAACCTGGTTAAGTTTTCCTCTAATGTTTTAATAGCTTCTCCCGAAAACTCTACTGTTTTCATTTCCTGCAGTGCACTTTGCAACTGTTCTATATTCTTTTTATAATCTTCAATACAGATAATTTGAGCTATAATTCTATAGTCATGTATATTTTTAGCTGTTCCTAATTCTAGTCTCACCATCGGAGTTCCTGGTTCCAAGTACTGAACGTTAACGAATTGACCCTCTGCTAGGGCAAACCTGTAAATATTTTCACGGGGTATTTTTAATGTTATTGTTTTATAATCAATTTGTATAGTTACTTTTTTGTGCCTTTTCTTAATTTTGACTTATGTAACTTCTGTTTTTTGTTTGATGTTAATGTATGTCCTCTATCTTTTAGTACTTTGTGTTTAGTAAATCTTTGAGTTAACTTATTCCTTCTGTTTTCTTTTCTAAATATTGTTTCTCCTATTTCCAATTGTTGTGGGTCTTCTCTATCTTTGTTTAATTTTTCTATATTTTGACTTTTAATCAAACTCATTTGCTTTGCTATATCCGGGTAAAGTTTTTCTCTAAAGTCGTTTAATTGCTTGAGGTAGTCATGTTGGTCGTTAAAGTCGATATTCTTATGAAAGGAGTGGGTTCTGCCTGAGAATAATTCGAAAGGTGTGAGTTTTGTTGCTGAATGAATAGCATTATTGTAGGTAATTAACGTTTCAGTCAAAATATTGTCATGTTCTATTTGTAAATTTTCTGCCTTTTTATTTTCTACGATAATTCTATAAATTTCTGTTAAAGTTGAATGTAACCTTTCTACTGGTGCATTGCTAGATGACTGTTGGAACGATGTCATGTGCAATTTGCAAAAATCTTTGAACAAGTTCGAATTATATTCGGCTCCTTGGTCGCAAACTATCTTGCTTGGAATACCGAAATATTGTATGAACTTTTGCATTGATTTTACAATGTTTATACTGTTTCTAGTGGGGATCGTATAAGCCGCAGCGAATTTCGAGAATTTGCCAATTATAGTCATTACATAGTTTCCGTTGATTGTATATAAGTCCGTGTGTATAATTTGAATAGGAGTTGAGGGGGTTTCTGTCTCTAGATATTTAATTTTGGATGGCGATAGGTCATACTTTAGTATTTTACAAATGTCACAGTTATTGATGGTCTTTATAATTATTTGTTTCATATTTGGGAAATAGTATTTTCTTTTCAATTGGGCGTTTACCTCATCTATGCCTCTGTGATTGGAATTTTCATGCTGTTCTATAATTTTCTTTCCTTGTTCGTCTGTGTTGTTAATGTCTTCGAGGTATGTTGTGCATCTTATCGCTTTATAAACTTTGCTATGTGCGAAATATTTAGAGTACGATTTTTTAATTTTCTTAAAAATGGGGTCTGGTGCAAAAATTGCGCAAGTTTTATTTGGTCTAAAGTAGTTCTTTAATAGTCTATTTACTGTGTCGTCCGTAAAGTCAGGTTCATAAATTATTCGTCTGATTTTGTTTCTAAAGGGGGTGGTTGCCACGGCTTTTGAGTTTAAGCCGGTTTCAAATATAAGTTGTATGTTGTAATCATTTAAGGGTTTTTCCGAGATAAACAAGTTTTCATCAAAATTTTCGAAACTCGAATGTATTGTGTCCCCTGCTGATGCTATTACCGATATATTGTCATTATAATTAACTTCTATTTGCACTCGGCTTAGTGCGTCTGCGACTATGTTTTGGGATCCTTTTTTATAGATCACCTCAAAATCATATTCTAAGAGTTGTAATTTCCAACGAACTAGCTTTGAGTTTGGTTCTTTAAAACTCATCAACCACGTAAGTGGTTTGTGATCTGTAACTATTTTGCATTTTTGTCCGTATAGGTAAGGTCTATAATATTTTGTGGCCCAAATAATAGCCAACATTTCTTTTTCTACTGTAGAATAGTTTAATTCTGTATCTGAAAGCGTCCGACTAGCAAAAGATACTGGTTTATCTTTTCCTAATGTACCTTGTGACAATACTGCACCTATTGCGACGTTACTAGCGTCGGTGGTCAAAATAAACTGTTTGGAAAAATCTGGATACTGTAGTATCGGGTCATTACACAAAAGCATTTTGCAACTCTCAAATGTGTCTTTATACTCGCTATCTATCTTTATGGTTTTTTGTTTCCCTTTTAATTGTTTAGTTAGTAGTTTCGTTTTTAAAAAACTTTCTATAATACCCTAAGAGTCCTAGAAACGACTTTATTTCTTTCTTTGTTTGTGGTATGGGGAATTTTTTTATAGTCTCTAGTTTTTTGGGGTTTGGCTTAATTCCGTCCGCTGTTACAACATGTCCGAGGTACTCGATTTCCTTTTTAAGGAATTCTGATTTGTCTATTTGTAATTTTAAATTTGCCTGTGCCAGTTTGTTGAATACCGACTTAAGGTGCCCTATGTGCTGTTGAAGGGATGCTGAAAATATGACGATGTCGTCAAGATAAACTAGGCAACATTCGCCAATTAGTTCTTTTAGTACGTTATCCATGACTCTCTGAAAAGTTGCCGGGGCATTTGTTAATCCGAACGGCATTCTTGTAAACTCATAGTGGCCACCTACTGCTGTGAAGGCGGTCTTTGCCCTATCTTGCTTGGCCATTTTAATTTGGTGATAGCCACTTGCTAGATCGAGTGCTGAGAAATATTTGGCCCGGCCTATATTATCCAGCACGTCGTTAATGGCCGGCATAGGATATTTATCTTTTACCGTTTTGTCGTTAAGTTTCCTGAAATCTACTACCATTCTCCATTTGGGTTGACCCGAAGCGTCCATCTTCTTGGGGACCAACCACACTGGTGCACTCCAAGGGGAATGGCTATTACGAATAATATCCTTTTCTAAAAGTTTCTGAATCTGTTTACCAATTTATATTTTCTCGCATTGGGCGTATTTAAATGGTCTTGAATAAATTGGGATTTCGTCTGTCGTGGGGATAAAATGTTTAATTTGGTTTGAAAATGATAGTCTGTCCGTTTCTTTGTGAAAAATCTTTGGGAACTGGCAAAGTAGTTTTTTCAATTCAACTTCCTCTTCCTTATTTAAATGTTCAATGCGTAATTGGTTGAAATCTATCTTATTATTTGTTTGTTCGTCCGTTATTAATGTAGTCACATTAACTTCTACAAATTCTTCGTTTTTCCATTCTTCTACTGTCAATGGTGAATCTAAGTAAATCTTCTGTTCTTTGTTTGAATAGTTGACTACTTCCATGTAACTAACATTATCCTTTGCTTTATATAATCCTTCTGTCACTACCACATTTTCGCGTATTTCGACTTCTTTACAACTAAATTCCCCTTCTTTTATGTTAACCGGGAGAGCTACCACTGTTTTTGCTTGTGGCTCTAGCAGATAAACTTGCGTTGTCCTATTCTGTTTTAATATAATTGGTATTTGAGCGGACTCGGTGCGTAACACCAGATTTTTCAAGTCGATATTTGCTTTGAGTTGTGACAACAATTCTATGCCTATTAACCCATCAAAGTAGTCATGAAATTTGAACAATTGAAATGTAAATGTTATATTTGTCTTAAATTCTTTAAAGCCTTTGAACTCTGCTTTTTCCTTTAATGTGTGTTCGTTCAGAACTGTTTTGATTTTAAAACCTGTCTTTAATCTAATTCTATTAGTGCTCGTGGTAAATATGGGGTCTAAGAATGAATGGGTAGCTCCTGTGTCTAGTAAAAATTTTAGTTGTCTTCCAAACGGTGAGTCTATTGTCACATATGGAAGTGTCGAACCATGTTTGTGTCTATATATATATCCCGTCTGTCTTCCGAGGCTAATTCTTGAAAATTTTGTTGGGTGTCCGTTGATGTTATATGATTGCCCCGAACGGTTAGAGGAACTCATTTGTGTCTGTCCGCTCGTATAGTCTGGTCTTTCTGGTTTGGCCATTATTGCCCGTGTATTTGATTGGTTGTTTCTGTTATAATTGTTTGTCCTAGTACTATTGTTGGAGCTATACTGTTGTGGAGTCTGATTTGATCCAAAACGGTTGTTAAAGTTTCTATTTCCGTTTTTGCTGGTCGATGCTTGAATTACTTGACCCTGATCTGTGTTATTTCTCCTTTTCTCCTGTCCTGATTCTTTCTGACCAAATTGTTTTCTTTTTCTCTCCTGGAAATATAATTCCCTTTCTTTTAGTGCCACTTCATAGGCTTCGGTCAGTGTTCTGGGTCTTAGGGCCCTTATAAAGGCACCTAGCGGTCCCCTTACTCCCGTTATAAATGCGTCTAGACATAACTTTGTGTATGATTCTTGTTTTGCTTTCTTTACTGATTGTTCCCTTTCTTTAGTCTCTATGACATTAAACAATGCCAGTTTAACTTCCGATATCTGTTCGTATAGTCTAGTTAAAGAAAGATCTTTCATCTTAATTAGATGAATTTCCTGTAATAGGGAAGATTCCTCTCTTTTGTCCGTAAAGTTAGCGCGAAGTGTGTCTCTAATAGTGTCCCAATTAAGAGGGATTCCTTCTGCAATTAAGACTTCGTTTGCTCGCCCTTCTATCTTGTTTCTTATAGTTCTCATTAATAGATGACCATAAGGTGTTTGATCTGCTCCCCTGATCATCATCAGAATTTCTTCGACGTTCGTAATGAAGTCGTTGAGGGTCTTAAAATTCCCGTCATAGGTCGGCAGAAATCTAATTGCGTCTGGAATCCGTAAGGTGTTAAATATGTCGTTGGGGCTGGTGTTCACCGTTCGTGGCGGCGTTTGGAGTGCCGATGTTGGCGGAGCGTTGGAAGTCATTATTGTCGGGACTGTTCCACTACCTAAGATAGAATCTTCTTCAATGGATTCTAAAGACCTTGATGCTAATTCTTCTCTTTCAGCTCTACTTCTACTTCTGGTTTTCGGAAACAATCTCTTGATATTCGACATGAACTCTCTCTATACGACTGTAAATTCTATCGGGCCTATTATAGTATTTCAATTATGTCCTGTGAATTTCTATTTACTCGTCTCTTCCTATATAATTCATGTGATTTGATTACTATTCTATAACGATGTGTGTTTGTGTGTAGTTATCTTAATTTTTAATGTGTGTTGATATCTTAGGTTCTAATGTGTGTTGTTCTCTTAATTTATAGTGTGTGTGTGTATTAATGTTATTCTTAATTAACTTATTTTATTTGTGTGTCTTGATGCGTTGTGTTGTGGTGTGTGTTGCTGTAATGGTGTCTTCTAAAACTTCCTGTAATGAATGATTTTTTAGTTTTGATGTCCATGTGTAAAGTTATAAATCTTGTGCAATCGGTAGTTTATTTGTTTTTGTTTCGACTTTGTTAATTCTCATATTACTTTAAGTGGGCTTAATCATCAGCTTGCGTCCCTTTAAACAATGAATTCGGGTACATTCGAAAACAACATACAGCTTTGCGTCCTGCAACTCTGAATGTTATGGTAATTGAACTATTTCCCGTCCTCATCATTCAGGTGGTGCCTCCTCAGATTAAGCCTTATTTCTTTCTTCTTAATATATCTCGCACTTATTTGCGGAAGCCTTATTGCTTGGGTTTTTTTTTTTTTTGATATATTTTATACACATTCTTTTTGTAAGCCTTATTGCTCTTGATATACACCAGAACACCTTATCGTGTCGCCTTATTGCGTAAGCCTTTTTGCTTTTTATGAATCTGGGTATTCGTATGTACATCGCATGCATACATCACAAAACCGAACGCTACTCACTATGGACTTATGCTGCCACGTACTCGCTTGCTTGAATATATGCAATCTGATACGTGGCTGCGGCCGTCAAGTGCGACCAGCGGGTTTTGCTGACACTGCATTGTGATTTTCGTACTGAGATTGCTTGTGTCACTTTGCATTATAATTTTTATTAGTTAATATTTTATTTTTCACTACTACCGTTGCTGTCTTACATGAATAACCAATATGCGGGAGTCCACTGCATAGTTCTTTAGGTCCGGCTGCGCCAGTTATGGTTCCACGACAGATCCCAAACTGAGTGTTGGAGGGAGTTTGCGGAACAGGGGTCCTTGATTTTCTTCACAACCTTGAAGGTGATTCTTTTATTTGTTTTCACTTTTGGGGTTTTGTATATATTTGGAGTAGATATTCAATTAAACACGTCTGCTCTTTACTGTTGATACAATCGGAATGAATTTATTCTTCTCTTCAAACATACTTCATGGGTACATGGGCTTTTTGATTCTTAGAACTACAATGATTCTTAGAACTACAATGTTACAAAAATGCCCAGTCGGCATTTGTCCCTTTCCTGTTTATAATTACAATGTTGCGAAATGCCCAGTCGGCATTTGTCCCTTTCTTGTTTATTTGTACAAGTGGGGCAATGTACTTTATATATATATATATACGAGGGTCGTTTGATAAGTCCGTGACTTTTTGAATAAAATATATTTTTTTCGTCAAAGAAGCGTTTTATTTCTCAACATAATCTCCTTTTAGCTCTATACATTTAGTCCAGCGTTTTTCCAATTTTTTTATTCCTTCCAAATAATAGGTTTTCTCAAGGCCCTCAAAATAGTCGTTTGTTTCTGTGATGACCTCTTCATTTGACCCGAATCTCTTACCGCCGAGCCATTTCTTCATGTTTGGAAACAAAAAATAGTCACAGGGGGCTAAATCTGGAGAATATGCTGGATGGGGTAGCAGTTCGTAGCCCAATTTATGAAATTTTGCCATGCTGACTACACACGTGTGCACCCGTGCATTGTCCTGATGGAACAGCACTTTTTTTTCGCCAAATGCGGTCGTTTCTGCTTCAAATCAATATCGAATCTGTCCAAAAGCTCTGAATAATATTCGCCGGTGATCGTTTTACCCTTTTCAAGGTAATCGATGTGAATGATACCTTGTGCATCCCAAAAAACTGTGGCCATGACCTTGTTGGCCGACAGACCCACCTTGGCCTTCTTTGGTGCACGTTCACCCGGAGAAACCCACTGTCTTGATTGTTCTTTGGTCTCTGGTGTGGTGTGGTGGATCCATGTTTCGTCTACGGTAACGAAACGGCGCAAAAATTCGTTTGGATTGCGGTTGAACATCGCCAAACACTCCTTTGAAATGGTCACACGGTTGCGCTTATGGTCGTGTGTGAGCAATCGCGGCACCCATCGCGCGGAAAGCTTTTTCATGTCCAAATATTCATGTAAAATGTGATGTACCCGTTCAGTTGAGATGCCTACAGCCTCAGCTACCTCACGCACTTTCATTCTCCGATCATCCAATATCATTCCATGGATTTTGTCGACGATTTCTGGCATGACGACCTCTTTTGGGCGACCTGAACGTTCGGCATCACTTGTACTGGTACGACCACAACGGAATTCAATTGAAATTGATGGTGCAGAGTCCCCATAATATTTATCAAGTCTTTCCTTGGTTTCGGTGATGGATTTTTTACGCAAAAAATAATGCTTAATTAGCACACGAAATTCACTTTTTTCCATTTTCGTTAAAATTCACGAGATCGTCTGCTTTCAATGCCTATAAAACGCAAACTAAGAAACGCAGCTTTCTCAAAATTTTACAGTCAGCTGTTAATCGATAACTGCTGACAGGAGCAGTGTTGTATTTAGAGCAGGTGCGCGGCAAATACAAAAAGTCACGGACTTATCGAACGACCCTCGTAATATTTTTTGTTTGTGTATTTATAACATTATTATTGTGTAGATAGAATTTGCCTTCTAAATTTTCGTTAATAGTTTGTCCATTATTGTCTGGGTAAGGGGTGATAAGGAAAGTAGGCTGTTCAACTGTGTTTGTGGGGATATGAGACATTAGGAAAATTTCGTTAGTACCTGTATTATACCAGGCAGAAGTTTTTATGTCCATTAAATTTTTGTAGTTAACGTTACCAAGGTTGTCGTGCTTAAGAAGTTTTGGATTGAATATTCCTAATCGAGTTAATTGTGAACCCATTTCGATGTCTTCAATGTACTCAGTAAAGTGTTCGATATTAAATATTAAAAGGGATATTTTTTGTCCTTTTTTTAAAGATTCTGAGTGGGTGTTTATCATTTGAATACCGTTATTAAGGTTATCAATAACGTGATTTAGACTGCTAATCTGAACAGTGCTTTGGGATAGGGATGAAATTTGGTGTTCAAAATTTTGTCTGTCGTCTTCGTCTAGTGTACCGAAAAGGTATTTGTAAGAAGAGCCTACAAAGTTGAACAGTCTTCGTTTATTGCGTTTTGTTATACGTATTCCGTTCATTTCCCTTTTCATTTTTTCAATTAGGTAATTTATTTGTGTTATGTTATTAAATTTCTGGCTTTCTTTAATAAGAGTGCTAAATGTTTCTTCAATTTGTGTTATGTTAACTGTAAGACAGTGGTGCATGAAAGTAATAGGGAGTTGTATCGTTCCTGATTCAAATAGAATGAATCCCTGATTGTTTTCAATAGGGTTTACTTCGATTGTTCCTGCTGTAGTTTGTGTCATCATAAGAGTCATTATAATAATTATGAGTCCGATGATTGGGTGTCTGTCGGCTGTAAATATTTGCTGTTATGACCATTTTTTTCCTTTTTAAATTTACTTTTATAGTGTGTAACATTTTGGCCTCGATTATTTTCGTTGTAATGTTTTTCGTCTAGTTGTTCAATTCTGCCTGTTTTCCTAAAGGGGTTTTTGGATTTCGAGCGCGTTATAGGGGCTTGTCTATACTTTGTGTCAACTTCGTAAATTTGTCGGTTCTCATTAAGTTTGTTAATTTTGTTTTCTTTAATTTTCTGAGAGTCATAGGTAGGTGTGCCTGCGTAGAGTAGTATGTAAGCTGGTATTTGTCCGGTTGTATTGTGTTTGGTTTTATGGTTGTATGTGTATAAAATTGTTTCTATTCTTGTTTCCCTATTTTCTCTATTATTTTCAGTGTTGATAATGCGAATCTTTTCATTTATTGTTTTGTGAAGACGTTCTACATCTGCTATTCCTGTTTTGCTTGTGGTGATATCTAATTGTATTTCTTCGTTATTTAGCCAAATCTTTAGAGGGTTGCTCATGAATGCTGAGTCTTTGTCTGCTTTAATTTTTTGTGGTTTTCCCATGTCGTTAAATATTCTAGTAAGGGCTCTTTTGGCTTCTAGCCAATCTCTACTATTTTTTTTTATAAGTGATGCGAATTTTGAATAAACGTCAATACAGGATAAATATTGCTCATTGTCAATAGCATAAAAGTCAATTACGTAAAGTTCTCTTGAGTTATTTGTCTCTGGGGTTATCTCAAAAGCAAGTTTTGTTGGTCTGTGTTCTGTTTTTGCGAGATTGCACACTTCGCAATCATTAATGATATTTTGAATTAATTTATTATAGTCAGGAAAATAGTGAGTTTCTTTAAAGAGTCGTGTCATTTTTTCGATACCAGGGTGCAGTAATTTCACGTGTTGAGAAATAATGAATTCCTTGAATTCAGCGTAAGAGTTAATGTCCTTTAGTTTAATTATACTTTTTAAGATTTTTACGTTACTATGTGGGTTAATAGTTTCATGGTATGCATTTTGAAGAACGGAAAAATCACTGTCATTGTCTATGTAAATTACGCTAGTATGGTTAAGAAAGTATTTTATTAAGAAGTCTTTTGCTATTGGGAGAGTCATTTCAGTATATTTTATGGTGATTTTAGTTTTAGTGAAATATTTTGATATGTCTACTTGGACAATGGCGAAATTGCTGGCGTCAGTAGTAACTTGAAATGTTTTTGTAAAGTCAGGGCAAATGACGATGGGGTCGTTCATGATAAGGGTTTTTAACTTTTCGAAAGATTTAATATACGCTTCGTCTTTTGTATTCATTTTGGCTCCTTTTTTTAAAAATAGGGTGAGAGGTTTTGCGATTTTGGCAAAATCTGGAATGAACTTGCGGTAATATCCGCATAAGCCTAAAAATGATTTAATTTCTTTAGAGGTTTTTGGAATAGGAAATATTTCAATCGCTTTTACTTTTTCTTTGTTGGGTCGTATACCTTCTGGACTTATGGTATGACCTAGGAATGTTGTTTGCTTTTTTTTAAAAACTCGCATTTGTCTAACTGGAGCTTAAGATTTGCCTCTTTAAGTTTCTGAAAAACTTTCTTCAGTGAGTTCAGGTGTTCAGTAAGGGATGTTGAGTAGATGATAACATCATCTAAATATACGAGGCAATGTTTGTTAATGAGGTCTTTAAGAACGAAGTTCATGCAACGTTGGAATGTTGCTGGGGCATTTTTCAAACCAAATGGCATGCGAGTATACTCATAGTGACCGTGTTTAGTTGAGAATGCAGTTTTTGGTATGGATTTAGGGTCCATTTCAATTTGGTGAAAACCCTTCGCTAAGTCGATTGTTGTGAAGTATTGACATTTTCCTAACTTGACTAATATTTCATCCATGTTCGGGATTGGGAATTTATCGTTATAGTTATTTCATTTAGGTTTCGATAGTCGACGACTAACCTGAATTTTGGTTTGCCAGATGCGTCTATCTTTTTGGGAACAATCCATAAGGGACTGCAATAGGGAGAGTCGCTTTCGCGTATAATGCCTTGTTGTAGCATTTCCTCAATTTGTTTGTTAACTTCTGCTTCATAAGCAAAAGGATATGAATAGGGTCTTTTATACACTGGGTTTTCGTGAACTGTTTTGATTTCATGGCGTATGATGCTTGTAAAAGTTAGGTTTTCCTTATCAGAATACTGGATGTCTTTGAATTCTTTTAGTAATTGTGTTAGTCTATGTTTTTCATTGTTTAAATGGTCTAGTCGGTATGTGTAGTCTGAGTTTATATCATTGTCCAATGCATAGTTTATTTCGGCTGTATAGTGGTTTTCTTGTAAAATTGCTTCAAAATTTTTTGACGAATTTCCGTCAGAAAGTTCAAGTTCTTTATGAAGGAATGACCTTCCATTGATAATTGTTTCTTTTCTAAAATAATCTATACAACCGTTGTTTTCCATTAGTACTTTCCTTCCTAATAGAATGTCATAAAATGGTGAAAATGAATGAATGTAAAATTTCTGCGATTGCTGAAAAAGCCCATTGGCCGGAAGATTTACGAATTTATTTAGTTTTGAATAGCCTGTCATACTTCTGACAACTATTTGTTTATCATGAACTTGAAGATTGAAAAAGTTTGAATTCATCATGTTTATTGATGAACCAGTGTCGACTATGCATCGGTATCTATGATTATTAAACATGATCTCTATGTATTGGTGGGTTCCCAGGCTGGTATTGGAAAATTTTCGGCTTGTTGAATTTGCTGATTTGTATACGTCTCGTTTTGTGTGTCTTGTAATTGATCGTCGTGGAACTGTTCGTCGTTGTTATTATCTTGGTCAGCAATGTCATTGTAATCTAACACGTATTGATGGTGACTTTCATCTGTCTCCATACGTGATTGTCCGCTGCCTTCTCTAAAACGCTTATTCGGCACTCTTGGTTGTTGGGGGGACTGATAATAGTTTCGGGTGTCGTTCTGTCGGTCGCCAATTAAGTCTGCTCTGAGTTCATTAAACAATGGTCTGTTCTGATCGAATTGTTGTTGTCTAGACGGAAAAGCTTATTTATGAGGGGTATGGTTGTTTACATTTGGGTTTTGGATCTGCGTGGGATTTATTAATGGGTTGAAGGGGGTCGCGAATTGTTGATTGATATGAGAGTTTTTGTTTTTATTTGTGTTGGTATTAGTGTTTAAATTTAGTGAGTTTGTATTAAGTTTTGGACAGTAATCTGATTTCTTAGAAATTGGGTCTTCGTAAAGACCTTCTTGTTGGGCAATTTGTCTTAACTTTTGGATAGTTGAAATGTCATGCCTCGCTAGGGTCATGAACAGCCTATCAGGGAGTGAGCGTTGAATAGTATTTTTTATTGTAGTTGCCATTGCTTGTGAATAAACTAATGTGTTATTTTGGTTGTTTTCTTAGGCTAACTTATTAATAATAATAGTTGACTTATTTTCTAATTCTTCACAAAATTGTCGTAAATTACCTTTGTAGGGCGTGCAATACAAACGTCGCAAAAGTTCCTCCAGGGGGGATTGAGTTTTAAATTCGACGATCAGAGCTTCCTTTAGGGTTGACCATTCGTTGTGAAATCCGAGTTGGCAGACCTTCTCAGCATCTCCGATGACCTGTAGTTCGATGGTTCCATATATGATGGCTTTCTGAAGATGGTCATTCGTCGGGTATAGGTTGAGCAGGTATTCAATTCGTCTGATAAACGAACTGAGGCTGTTTGGCTCTCCACAGAACTGCGGCACTTGACGTATTTGTCGTAGCAGTTGCGATAGATTATCATTTGATAATGCCATTTTTGATTAATTTTCTTTTTGAACGTTTTTATACCCTTGGACCATTGAAAATGGTCAAAAAAGGGTATACTAACTTTGTGCAAATGTATGTAACAGCCAGAAGGAGGCGTCGGAGACCCCATAAAGTATATATATTCTTGCTCAGGATCAATAGCCGAGTCGATTGAGCCATGTCCGTCTGTCCGTCTGTCTGTCCGTCTGTCTGTCCGTCTGTCTGTCTGTCTGGATGAACGCGCCGATCTCAGCTATTACAAAAGCTAGGGACACCAAATTTAGCATGCAGATTTCTGTATACCATATGCAGATCAAGTTTATTTTCAATTTGGAATAACACGCCTACCGCCCCCGCAAACCGCCAATTTTGGTTTACATTGCTATTTACATTCGAAGAACTCATTTCTTAACGTTCTGCTTTAGCATATATATAGATAAATAATATATGAACTTATCCTCCAAATTGCAATCCGATCAGACAATAAACACTGAAGTTATTAGATAAACCATTTCGACACTTCGACCAGCAAAGAACTTGTCGATGACGTCAGAACTAAATTCCTTATGCATGAAAGAAAAGGATAACGATGCGAGCGCGAAGCGCGAGCTGTTTCTCGACTCTTCTTTTCCATGCACATGTCAATTACCGAAAATACATGTGCATAAATATATGCTAACACTCAACCAATAGGTGGCGTATATATGAATATGAAGAAAGCAAAGAAGTTGTCGATGACGTCAGAACTAAATTACTTGTGCATGAAAGAAAAGGATAAACGATGCGAGCGCGAAGCATAAATGCAAACACTTATACATACTTAATTTGTGTTCACACATACATATGTAAAATTATATACAACCAATAGCGTGGTTGATCGGCATGCATGAATGCAGGTATTTACTAGATTTCTAATATAGACATATTATTATTATTATTTAATAATTTATATATTGACTTTTTATTAAATAAATATTAATTTAGATTTCACGATATATTATGAGCTATCATATCGATAGCTTTTAATATATATTAAACATATCGATATATATTTCATATGTTTTGCATATAAATTATATTAATATGTGTAAATTATATTATATCTCCACGTCTATTGAAACTATGTTTGAAAAAAATGTACTAACATTTCTTCTACTTTGTTTTTTTAATATATGTATATTTTGTATGTATATTAGATTCTATAGATCATTATTATAAATTTAAGGTTTCGCGCACTTTTTAATTGCGGCGATAAATTATTGGCAACGTATCAAAATTGTTGCAAGGTGGCAGCGCGCTTCAGTGTTATGTTAATTTGTAGTTTGCGATTGGCGTGTTCGGTGTCGTCGTCGATTGTCGATTATCATTTGTATTTTCGATATTAAATATAAAATAATATATAATTAATTCGCGTGTTCGTGATACATTTAACATTTAATGCAAATTAATATAAGTCGAGTATATAATAAGTAAATCCTCGTGTGTGATTGTTATGCGTTAACGGAACATTTTTTGCGCCCTGCCCGGAACGTGGCCCACAATTTTAGAAAAGTGCGGTACACAGCATAACGTATTTTTGTGCATGCATACATATATGTGTATAGACTCTTCTGAAGTGTGTGTGATTGTACGTGAACATCGGTATCGGTTCGTTTCCGCGATTCAAATTGAAATTTTCGCTGGAATTTCTTGCAGGTTTAATTTATTATTTCTTTGATTTATATTTATTCTTTTTTCCACATTTTGTTTATTTTTATTTTCCTTATTAAATTTTATTATTATTTGTTCTTTCATTAGATATTTATTTTCATTTATAATATAATTATTTTAAATAATATACATATATTTATTTAAATATATGAATATAATTATAATATATATATATCTATTTAAATATATGAATATATTTATATATATAAATAAATATACTAACTTTATTTTATATATATAACTATATATTAATTTTTGATAAATATATATTCAAATTAAATAAATTTATAAGAATTTTATTTTGAACATACCTATATATTATTTTAAAACTTATATATTAGAAGATGCCTAGACTTAAGAGAAAGTCAGCTTGCAATAGAAGTCAAACACAGCGAAAAAGAAATCGTTTGAATAGGTCAGATATAGACTTTTCTGAGCAGGAACGCGTAAATAATCTAGAGGCACATAGAGAACGTAGGCAAAATTTCGAATTTAGGGAAGCTGAAAGGGTTAGAGATAGTCAACAGCATCGAGTCCGCAGAAGTAATAGAACATTTAGGGCCGTTGAGCAATTACCGGACACAATTCGTCACACTACTCTTCGGGCTTCTTCGCCAATCAGATTACAAGAACAACTTGCTGACACTTCGCGTCGTTCGAGGCGCAGGCGAGATGCTGACCTTCGATCTCAGGAAAGAGAGCAGGATGCAGTTCGTCGCCGTGTACGTCGCAGTGATTCTGCAATTAAAACAGACGAACAACTTGCCAACACTTCGCGTCGTTCGAGTCGCAGGCAAGATGCTGAGTTTCGATCTCAGGAAAGAGAGCAGGATGCAGTTCGTCGCCGTGTACGTCGCAGTGATTCTGCAATTAAAACAGACGAACAACTTGCCAACACTTCGCGTCGTTCGAGTCGCAGGCAAGATGCTGAGTTTCGATCTCAGGAAAGAGAGCAGGATGCAGTTCGTCGCCGTGTACGTCGCAGTGATTCTGTAATTAAAACAGACGAACAACTTGCCAACACTTCGCGTCGTTCGAGTCGAAGGCAAGATGCTGAGTTTCGATCTCAGGAAAGTGAGCAGGATGCAGTTCGTCGCCGTGTTCGACGAACTGATCATTCAACTAGAAATGCCGAACAACTTGCCAATACTTTGCGTCGATCGAGGCGCAGGCAATGTCCACAATTCAGGTCCAACGAAAGCGGACGAGATGCTGTTAGAAGGGCGATTCAGCGACAAAATCAGGAGACGCGAATTTTAGAAAGGGCAATAGATAGAAGTCAAAGGTCTCAGGATAGAAACAATCCTATTCGTAGGATTGTTGAGCAGGCACGCAATACTAGTGCACGCCGCAGTGCTCGAATTCGAGCTCAACGTGAGGCCTTTGAAGCCCATAGGAATATGTCGCAAAGAGTGAGTCTATATAGGAGTATTTGCACCAATGGGATAGCAGAGAATAGGAGAAACGCGTCCCGCAATAGAGTGGACCGTGCGAATACCCTTCCAGATGATAGGATATCGCAGGTTAAAACTAGTTTAGATTGCCTAATAGCCAATTTTAATAAGACAGTCAAGCAGGGACCCGATTAGGTTTGCATATGTTGCAAAGGTTTGTGGTTTCCACATCAAGTGGACAAAATTTCGCGTGAGGTCATAGAGGAAAAGTGTAGTGACGCAGATAGTGTTGATATTTTGTATCTTTCCTCTATGTTTCCATCCCATAATAATAGGTTTAGCTTTTGCAAAACCTGCAGCCGCAGTATTAAGTCAGGGAAAAAACCAAAGGCTTCTATTACAAATGGCCTAAATTTTCCGGAGCTTCCGGAATGCCTGAAAGGCTTGACGCCTCTAGAAGAAAGGCTGATTTCTCCCCGTCTTCCTTTTATGATCATAAAGTCTCTTGGATATGGACGTCAAAGTGCCATTAAAGGAGCAGTGATCAATGTGCCAATTCCAGTTGCAAATGTTGTAACTTCCCTTCCCAGGGCATTTAATGAAGCCGAAGTAGTTCAGATTCATCTTAAGCGTAGGATGGAGTATAACCATGATTTCATGGCTGAAACCATAAGGCCCTCAAAGATAGTTGATGCAATTCGGTATTTAGTGAACACAGAACTTTATAAGAAGCACCAGGTTACTATCAATGAGCAGTGGTTGTCTTCTTACTCAGCTGAGACTGTACCATTTGTTGCGTCAGCAGACGACAGGGACATTGTGTGTCAAATGTTAGAAAAGGCAGCACAACCTAATGAGCATAGAGTAGTAGAAGAAGAGGTAGAGTTGAATCCAGGAGGTCAAGAAATCTTCATGGAAAATGTCCCTGTTGAAAACATAGATATTCCTCGAATTGCTATAGCACCAGGAGAGGGTCAGCGACCTCTTGACATGATAACCGATTGTGATTCAGAGGAGCTGGCTTTTCCCACAATATTTGCAGGCATTAAAAGGAAATGTCAGGAAAGTTTTACAACTATAGTTAGATCAGAGCTTAGGAATTTTGATAGAAGAGGTTGTAGAACTGATAAATTATTTCATAACTTCAAAAAGTTAGAAATGATTAGCATTAGGAATAGCACATCAATTTGCTTACGTAAGCACTCTGCCACTCAAGGCATTTCGGCTGCTGATGTGCGTAATGATGAAACTTTAAATAGGTTAATACTTAATGATGATGGCTATAGGCTTTTAAAAGGTATTCGCACGTCTCCTGCTCATTGGGAGAACGAGAAAAAGAAAGTGATGGCTATTATTAGGCAGCTAGGGCTTCCAACTTTTTTTATTACATTTTCCGCAGCGGAAACTAGGTGGCCGGAGCTTTTAGTCTTGCTATGTAAAAATGTAGACAAGCTAGAAGTATCCGAAGAAGAAGCGTTAAATTTGGGGTTTAATGAGAAAGCTCGTCTCATTAGAGCAGACCCAGTGACCTGTGCCAGATATTTCGATTTTCGATATAGATAGGTTTTAAAACTGATGAAAAAGGAAGGCGGTGTCTTTGGTTGTCACCAGGTCATCAAGTTTTATTGTTTCAGTTTCAGCAAAGAGGCTCTCCACATATACATGGCATGTTCTGGCTGAAAGACGCCCCAAAGCTCGACCTAAAGAATGAGTCCACATTTATGCCTGTGAAGTCCTTTATTGATCAGTTTATTACTGCTGATTCTAGTTGCCCGGACGTTGCTCCATATTTGGAGTATCAACTCCATAGTCACGGGCACTCTTGCAGGCGAGAAATTAGGTCAAAACAAATTTGTAGATTTGGTATCCCATACTTTCCCATGCCTCAAACAGAAATTCTTCTCCCTTTAGAAGAAAATGCTCCAAATTTGGCCGAGCATCGTAGGAATTTCGAAAAAATTCAAAGTCTGCTCGACTTCCCATTTGATCGTGAAAGCGTAGAAAATTTTAACGATTTTAACAACTTTTTGTCCCACGATCAACTTAACCTTAGTTATGAGGGCTACATTAATGCTGTAAGATCAAGTATAAAGAAACCAAAAGTTTTTTTGAAGCGATCTTTTGCAGCAATCAAGCTTAACGCTTATAACAAGCACCTCCTTTTGTTGCAGCGAGCAAATATGGATATTCAGTTTATTTTAGACCCCTATGCTTGCTGCAGCTACGTCGTTAATTATATTAACAAGTCTCAGAGAGGTATCTCAATATTGATGCGTGAGGCAATCAATGATATTAATGACAATAACAATGTAACTATTAAGCAAAAGTTACAACATTTAGGTAACAAATTTATATTTGGCACTGAGATATCCGCTTTTTATAGCTACTGCAAATCAGAACGAGGAGCTCGCCAAGAAAATGCAGATGACTTTGACGATGATGTGCCTAGGGCTTCTGAATCAATAGTTTACGCTCTTCGCGATAATAGTGGCTTCATCAGAAAGAGGACCACTGCGTGCATAATTAGGTATAGGAGATTTAATGTCAATACAGAAGCAAGTGACTATTTCAGAGAGCTAAAAATGCTTTACGCCCCATGGCGAGATGAGCATTTGGATTTAGTCACACATGACTGTGAATTGTTCTGTAGGGAAAATTCGGAGTTAGTAGAGAACAATCGCAGAAAATATAATTTACTAGATGATAGGGAACTAGAAGATGCTCTGAGCCACTTAACATAGGAAGCAGAAAATGAGAATAATCAAGTAGGAGAACAGGAAGTGGTAGATGATGGCTTCACAGTTTTAGGATTGCCTGAAATAGATCCACATCTAAATGTTTTAAATGTGGATGGAAATATTGATATGAATGATGAAGATAGTAATGTCCGTTTTATCAAGCTTCCAGCCTTAGTTTCTCAGGAAAGCTTAGCTAATATAGTTAGATCTCTTAATTTAAAGCAGAAGCTATATTTTACACATGCTTTGCATAATGCCAAAATCAATACAGTCTTTTATGAATTTGTTGGAGGCGGCGCCGGAGTCGGAAAGAGTCGACTTATATCAGCAATTTTTCAGTCATTATCCGTAATGTATAACAGTATACCAGGAGCTGAACCGACATCTGTTAAAATCCTCTTATGTGCACCAACAGGAAAAGCAGCATTCGGAATTAGTGGTTCGACACTGCATTCCATGTTTTCACTTCCTGTTAATCAATCTCGCTCAGCACCTCTAAGGGCCTTAAGCCATGATTTAGTTAATAGCCTTCATTCAAGGTTAATCGATCTTAAATTAATTATTATTGATGAAATATCAATGGTTAGATCTCTAATGTTTTCTTATTTAGATTCTCGTTTGAAGCAAATTTTCAAAAATACTTCTCCTTTTGGTGGTGTTTCTATCATCGTATTCGGTGATCTTAGACAGTTACAGCCCGTAGGAGGTAGTTGGATTTTCGATCCAAATACCACTGACCCTTACCATGAAATATTTGGTACGTATCTCTGGGACCTTTTTTTGTATTTTGAGCTCACAGAGATAATGCGTCAACGTGACGATCAGCTTTTCGCTTCTGCCTTAAATAATATGGCATCGGGTTGTATGACAGCCGATGATATTGTCTTATTCCAATCTAGAATATGCGAACCATCGGCAGTGCCCGATGATGCAATTCATCTGTTTAGTAATAATAATGAGGTTGATTTATTTAATGTAAGGAAACTTAACTCAATTGCTACTGAGCAATTTTTCTCTACTGCTGAAGATTTTATTAAGGCGGACCATTTGGAACCAGCTAGGAAACAAAGAATATTAGAAGAAGTACATGATGACGGTCAATGTAGACACAGGGGATGGATTAGTAAACGGGGCATCAGGTGTGTTGATGCAAATAGATTTCAATACATCCAACACTCCCAACATTTTATGGATGAAATTTACAGAGGAAACTGTAGGAGAATCTGCGCGTTCGAAGTGTACACGTCGTACAGATCCTTCATGGACTCCTATTCAGAAAATTGTTCGCAGTTTTCAATATTCAAATAACGCACAAATTAACATTGACCGTAGGCAGTTTCCAATTGTGCCTGCTGAAGGCATCACAATTCATAAGAGTCAGGGAGCTACGTATGGCAAAGTGGTAGTCCATGCTAATTCCAGAATGCAGTGTGCTGCATTATACGTAGCTTGCAGTAGAGCAACTACTGCTTTAGGATTATTCATTATTGGGAATTTTGTTCCTCCTAAGTCTCCCCAAAATAATGATAAAGTGAAAGCCCAATTGAAGAAATTGCGGACTGAAAAACTACTGTGTACTTATTACGATTATTTAATTAACAGTTCTGCCCTTAACATTTTCTTCCATAATACTCAGAGCTTGAATTCCCATCTTGAAGATATTCGATCGGACAAGCTGATGCTTCAGTCATCAATATTATGTTTCGTGGAAACTTCCATAAGCAATGAAACTGTAGAAATACCTGGGTTCACTATTGTGGTTCAACTTGAATCAATTAGGCCTTTAACAGGCATCATAATTTATGTAAAGAACGAGCTAGTAGATAGAATTTCCCATACCTTTAGCAGTAGAAAAACTTTTGGCTCAGTAGTTTTTGAGTTCGGCATATTTAGGTTTGATGCCATAAGTTTTCTTATATTATGTAAAAGTCCAGACTTTCCTCTGTCCACATTTAAAATAGAATTTGAGGAGATAATTCATCAATTTTCTCGTTTAGGTGATTTAGGGGATAGCTTGCTAGTTTTAGGAGATTTCAATTTGTGCCTCAAAACCTTTAACAGGTGTAAGAGTATTTATAATTTTTTGATTAGCAAAGGATTAAGGAGTTTGTTAGATTTGAAAACGTCCACTACCAATATGGATACACATATTGATTGGGCGTTTTCAAATATACTAGATAATGAAAAGATTAGTGCTAGGACTTTTGAGGTTTTGCATAGCCATCACAATGGGATATCTGTTAGTATTCAGGCATGAGTTTGTAATGTTTGGAATAGGTTAGAAATTAAGAAATCTAAATGACAGGATATATGTAAATATGTATGTAGGCATATTTTAATAATTTTAATTTAATTATCTAATAGTTAAGTATAACCATTGAATGGAAAATTGGTTTGATAATTATTATTATTTTTTTATTTTTATACCCTTGGACCTTGTTATCGATATTAACCAATTTAAAATTTATAAAGAAATACCGATATCTACTGCTCACACCGTTTTAGGGAATTGCGGCGGAAATTGAAGCAAGGTGGCAGCGCACTCCAGTATTATTATTAATTTATAGCTTGCAATTAGTATTATACAATTAAATACTTTTTATGGCAACATACGTCCAAGGGTATCCTACTGTCGTGTGCAACTCGACTGTTGCTCTTGTTTTGTTTTGTAAGCGGGCTACTGTTCTTGTTCACTTCACAATTTGTGGGGTTGGATTTATGTAGCGGTCACACTTGTTTTGTTTAAGCGGGCTACTGTTCCTGTTCACTTCACTGTTGGGTTTATACTTTCAACTAATGTCACTGAAGTTGCCGTCGCGATTCACGTGAGTTCACGTGAGTTGATAGTTAAAGGCTTGGATTAATTTTTGCCTCATCAATAACTAACATCCTACCGGCTGCGCCAATTAAGTATTTAGGTGTTCATCAAAATAAAAAAAAAAAATTATATTTTTTATTTTATAATTTTTATTTGATGGACTCGTTACTTATTACACCAGAGTTACTCATAAACTAACTGACAGAATTATTTTTATGGACCAGCAAACCTTAAAGTTCTACAGAGCTTTACATCTTTGTTTATCAGTGACTTAAGCTTCTTATCGTTTGGTGTCTTGAGAGAACTTTTATGATGAGGCTTTTGAAGAGTGAAGCTTTCCAAAAGATCGGTTTAAGTTTTCGTATGGAGAATGAACTGAGGCTTTTGAAGAGTGAAGCTTTTCAAAAAATTGGTTTAAGTTATGAAGAATGAAGTTTAAATAATTCATATGGAGAATGAATATGTCACTATATATTCTTACTCAGGATCAATAGCCGAGTCGATTGAGCCATGTCCGTCTGCCTGTCCGTCTGTCTGTCTGTCTGTCTGGATGAACGCGCCGATCTCAGCTATTACAAAAGCTAGAGACATCGAATTTAGCATGAAGATTCCTGTATACCATACGCAGATCAAATTTATTTTCAATATGGAATAGCACGCCTACCGCCCCCGCAAAACCCCAATTTTGATTTACATTGCGATTTCATTTCTCAACGTTCTGCTTTGGCATAAATATAGATAAATACTATATGAACTTATTCTCCAAATTGCAATCCGATCGGACAATAAACACTTAAGTTATTAGATAAACCATTTCGACACTTCGACCAGCAAAGAAATAGTCGATGACGTCAGAACTAAACTACTTATGCAAGAAAGAAAAGGACAGACGCTGCGAGCGCGAAGTGCGAGCTGTTTCTCGACTCTTCTTTTCCATGCACATGTCAATTACCGAAAATACATGTGCATAAATATATACTAATACTCAACCAATAGGTGGCGTGGTAAATGAATATGAATGTATGCAAGTATTTACATGCTTGTGTACATATTCAAAATATTCATAATATGCTTATGTGCACATATGATTATTATTTAATAATTCATATTTTAGGGTCAGTAAAAATACAAAACTATAAAATGCAATTAAATAAATATTAATTTTGATTACTCGATATATTGCATGTTATCGATATTGGCCAATTCAAAATTTATAAAGAAATACCGAGATATACTGCTCACACCGCTTTTTGCAGTCTTGCGCTAGGAAAATTGCAGCGATAAATTATTGACAACGTATCGAAATTGATGCAAGGTGGCAGCGGATTGCAGTATTATGATTAATTTGTATCTTACGATTAATATTATACAATTAGATACTTTTTATGGCAACATATGTACATACGTCCAAGGGTATCCCACTATCGCGTGCCGTTCGACTGTTGCTCTCGTTTTTATTCATTTATTTATTTTATTTAACGTCAACTAAATCAGTCGACTTAAAATTAAAATTAGATTATATTAAATTAAAATTGGAAATTTAAAAAAAGAAAATAATTTAGATTTTAAAATTAAATATTGCAATGTGTCAAAAATTTAAAATTAATTTAAAATATATTTTTTAAAATTTAAGCTGGGGATAACGAAACAAGAATTCTCGATCCAACATTTGCTGCAAAGGATTGGGGAAAACCCAATCAGGTCGGTAGATTAATATTAGTTTTTAGCATGTAGTGTTAATGGATAGTTTAACAGAGTAAAGGGAGGGCTCGGAGTTGAAAACTCTAGACAGTCTGTTGTAGTCAGTACAGAGAACTCGGAAAGGGTCATGCAAGCTGTAGTCAGTATTACAAAAGGCCAAGGATAGTGGCATTAAATTACGTGTAACTCTAGAAGGAATATAGAAATTAATTTGAGTAAGCAGAGTAGGGGAATCTTTATTGTACTTTATTAGCTTTACAATAAACATAACGCCTAACATAATACGACGGTTAGTTAAAGAATGTAGGTTAATTAGAAGGAGTCTACGAGAGTATGGTGGTAAGTCTACTCCCGGAACCCAATTAAAACTGCGCAAGGCAAAGAGTAGAAACTGCTTTTGAACAGACTCAATTCTATCTTGGTGAATATGGTATTGCGGAGCGCAAGACCCATATTCAAGAATTGGACGAACAAGAGAAGTGTAAGGCAACTTTGTCGTCTAAGGATCCTCGAATTCTTTGGCCCATCTTTTGGTGAACCCGAGTAGTCGAAATGCCTTATTGACAGTTTGTGTAATGTGACGATCAAATTTCAATTTTTGATCAAAGAGGATACCTAAATCAGCTACTTCAGATATTCTTAAGAGTGGGGTTAAGTTAAGATTGTAATTGATGGCATGATAGCTACCTCTAAAATGGCATAACCTTGCACTTCAAACCGTTAAGATGCAGCAGATTATGGCTGCACCATTCAAAAAACAAATCAAGATCTGTTTGAAGAAGGTTATTTGAAGGATCCTTGTGTGTCAAACAGAGTTTCACATCATCAGCATACATAAGAATGTTAGAGTGAAGGAGTATTGAAGGAAGATCGTTAATAAAAAGGTTAAATAGCAATGGTCTAAGGTGGCTGCCCTGAGGAACAAAAGAAATAACTAAGATCGGTTTAGAAAGACATTCTTTAAAAATAACTCGTTGAGACCTGTTAGTTAATTAATCAGATATCCACAGAAGGAGCTTTTGAGGAAAACCAATCAAATTTAACTTATGAATTAAGAGATTATGATTTACGGAGTCAAATGCTTTACTGAAGTCAGTATAGACCACATCAGTTTGCATTTTGTTCCGAAATCCTAGATTAATGTGAGTTAAAAATTCAAAAAGATTAGTAGCTGTTGATCTTGCCTTTATAAACCCATGTTGATGGGGTGAAATTATAGATTTAAACATAAAAGTTAACTGAGCCGTAAAATTTTTTTCAAAAATCTTAGGAGTTGCGGACAATTTGGAAATACATCTATAGTTCTTCACATCATGGTTAGAACCACTTTTGTGAAGAGGAATGGGAAAAGAGTTTTTCCAAATAGGTGGGAAATAACTATTGGATAGTGACAAGTCAAATAGATTATGGATTGGCTTCAAAATCGGATCAGCACAAAATCTAAGTACGCATGCTGGAATTCCGTCATGGCCAGGAGAAAAAACGGGATTTATCGATTTAAGATCATTTAGTAGAGAGGTTTTGTCGATAGAAGGACAGAAGACAGTGTTAACATTTTCTATTCTATAAGGGTATGGATGTAAAGGGGAACTATAAGGTTCACTAAAATAAGTTGATTGAAAAAAGTCTGCAAACAAATCGGCGGCTGCCTGATCATCAGTTGCTTCCTTATTTTCGTATGATAGAGAGGGAGGAAATCTACTTGATTTACGTTTTAAGTTAACAAAGTTATAAAACTGCTGTTGGGTCCTGAGCAAACTGCAAACGGCAGCGAACAAATACTTTTTGTAACAATTTGCATTCAGAGCAATAAAGTTTGCTCTTGCAGCAATATAACGTGTAAAATCAGAATTTTTCAGCCTTACTAACTCACGTGAAAACCAAAGAGGCCTATTGAAAGAACATGAATAAAGAAATGACCAATCATGTTCCAAAATTAAACAATTCAATTTTTGGAAATCGGTCCTACAAAAACAACGTGATTTTATTATAGGGGAAACAGTTGCAGTTTGCATAGAAGTTGGCAGAGTTAGAACCAGGTCCAATGTAGGATGATAGGGATCTTCAGGAGGAACTAAGGGATTCATTCTAGAGATAGTGTTTAGTAAAATGTCAGAAGAGAAAATTAAATCAAGCATTCTACCACTACAATTAGGAACAGTGTTTATTTAATAAAGAGATAGCCCCGAGAGGCTTAAAAAAGTGTTAAATACAGAGGGCACCAATGTTGAGATGACCAAGTAACTTCTTGTAAGTTGAAATTACCAAAAACTAGCATATAATCTCTATCTGATAGTTTGGAGGCAACAGGTTGTATAAATGAAAGATGGTCCAGGTAGACAGATATATCAGATGAGGGAGGCATATACGAACAGGTAATATAAATTGAAATTTGACACATCGTCATTTTAACACATAAAAATTCTAAGGAAGAACAATGGTCTAATGGAACAAGTTCGGAAGGAAGATCTGACTTTATAGAACACTATAAGAACACCACCTCCAATTCGTGATAAACGGTCACATCTGAAGGAGGTGTACTTATTAGGAAAAATTGAGCAGTTTTCTACATCAGGTTTTAACCAGGTTTCGGTAAATATTAAAATTTGATGATCGAACGATACTCTATTCAAAAACAAATTAGCGAGCTTAGAATTTAGGCCTCTAACGTTTTGATAAGCGAAGTAAAGATGGGATATTTCTACTGGTTTTTTGATGTCCCACTAGAAGAAAAAGAGGCGCGAGAAGTTGAAGGAAGCGGTACCGCGGTTCGACTTTTTCGTTTTGGAGAATACTCTTATACAATTAAGTCAGGCAGGCGGCCAGAAGGTTCCGCTGCAAACAGATTGAAAATTGTCTGCAGGTATACTTATTTTAGAGGATGAGATATCTCGGGTGTAAGATTTAAACTTTTCTACAACAATGTTCGGTACAGAAATTTTTGATTGAATATATGATTTTACATCATCAATCGAAGTATCGGGTGCAAGGCGTGAAACGAAAACCTGTTTCTTGGGCTTAACCGCGACAAGCGATTTAACGTTTGAAACAACCGTTTGAGTATTGACGGCAGTGTTATCAAAAGAATTTTGAAGATTCATTTTGGATAAAGGCGCGACTGGAGAGGTGACGATCAAAAGTGGTGGATCGCACAAAACAGCCGGGAGGGCTGGAGGAATGTTAGGAGACGTAGAAGGGGTTGAGTAGGCAATAACTGGAGATGTTATACCCGAAGGAGTTGCCGGTGGAAGTGCGGAAGGCTCATCGGAACATTCGAAACTAGTAAATTAAGTTTCCATATCTGAAAATTCAGATTGGAGATTTGAAAATGCTGCACGCAGCTTTTCAAATTTTAATTTGGTCTCCCTAAGCATCTTACTCAAAGTCAGTTCTTTCACCCCACAAACTTTGCATGACCATTTCAGGCCAGATTCATTGTTGTTGAGGGTGTCTTTGATTCGAGCTGTTAGGCCGATGCATTTTATGTGATAGATTTTATCACACAACCAGCAGCAAACAAAGTCCGGCTTTGAATCGGCCTTATATTAGCACGAAGTTGCGGATCACACAAACATTTTTATTGAAACTAATATGCTTTGAAAATATGGTAGGAAACACCAAAAAAAACAAACAAAATTTTAAAGGAAAAAGTTAAAAAAGAGCAAGAAAGCAAAGGTAATGTAATGTTACACAGCTGGTTACCACTAACACAAGCACAAGCATAGTTTACAAAAGAGCGTAAGAAAGCGTGAGATTGAGAGCGCGAGACAGTGTAGACACGAAAACAAGAAAAAAGCAAACACCACAGCTATAAAAAGAGAGCACAGCGCAGCACACTCAGAGAGCGATGCAGGCGAGAATGAGCGTGGGAGTGCGAACTACAGTAGTAACAAAAACAAAAATACCAAGACGCTAAAGACGCGTCAGTTAATCAAGAATAAAATCTACTTTAAACATAATATTAGTGGTTATAACAGACACCCGTGAATCTCACTTGTTAGCACAGACACTGTACACTGCTAAACCACAAATTCAAAACACAATGAATACAGCAAATCACTTTAATTTGGAGTTTGAAAAACAAAATAAGAGGAGCGAAATCAAAGCACAGCCGATCACCACTACGAGAGAATGAGATTAAACTCCAAACTTAACGCTTCTTCGGATACTTCAAGCTTGTCTACATTTTTACATAGCAAGTCTAAAAGCTCCGGCCATCTAGTTTCCGCTAGAAAACGCTGCGCAAAATGTTATAAAAAATGTTGGAAGCCCTACCTGCATAATCATAGCCATCACTTTCTTTTTCTCGTCCTCCCAATGAGCAGGAGACGTGCGAATATCTTTTTAAAGCCTATAGCCATCATAATGAAGTATTAACCTATTTAAAGTTTCATCATTACGCACATCAGCCGCCGAAATGCCTTGAGTGGCAGAGTACTTACGTAAGCAAATTGATGTGCTATTCCTAATGCTAATCATTTCTAACTTTTTTAAGTTATGAAATAATTTATCAGTTCTACAACCTCTTCTATCAAAATTCCTAAGCTCTGATTTAACTATAGTTGTAAAACTTTCCTGACATTTCCTTTTAATGCTTGCAAATATTGTGGGAAAAGCCAGCTCCTCTGAATCACAATCGGTTATCATGTCAAGAGGTCGCTGACCCTCTCCTGGTGCTATAGCAATTAGAGGATTATCTATGTTTTCAACAGGGACATTTTCCATGAAGGTTTCTTGAACTCCTGGATTCAACTCTACCTCTTCTTCTACAACTCTATGCTCATTAGGTTGTGCTGCCTTTTCTAACATTTGACACACAATGTCCCTGTCGTCTGCTGACGCAACAAATGGTACAGTCTCAGCAGAGTAAGAAGACAACCACTTTTCATTGATAGTAACCCGGTGCTTCTTATAACGTTATAAAAATTCATCATTACGCACATCAGCAGCCGAAATGCCTTGAGTGACAGAGTGCTTACTTAAGCAAATTGATGTGCTATTCCTAATGCTAATCATTTCTAACTTTTTGAATTATGAAATAATTTATCAGTTCTACAACCTCTTCTATCAAAATTCCTAAGCTCTGATCTAACTATAGTTGTAAAACTTTCCTGACATTTCCTTTTAATGCCTGCAAATATTGTGGGAAAAGCCAGCTTCTCTTGAATCACAATCCTGATGCTATAGCAATTCGAGGAATATCTAAGTTTTCAACAGGGACATTTTCCATGAAGGTTTCTTGACCTCCTGGATTCAACTCTACCTCTTCTTCTACAACTCTATGCTCATTAGGTTGTGCTGCCTTTTCTAACATTTGACACACAATGTCCCTGTCGTCTGCTGACGCAACAAATGGTACAGTCTCAGAGTAAAAAGACAACCACTGTTCATTGATAGTAACCCGGTGCTTCTTATAAAGTTAAAAAGTTTCATCATTACGCACATCAGCAGCCGAAATGCCTTGAGTGACAGAGTGCTTACTTAAGCAAATTGATGTGCTATTCCTAATGCTAATCATTTCTAACTTTTTGAATTATGAAATAATTTATCAGTTCTACAACCTCTTCTATCAAAATTCCTAAGCTCTGATCTAACTATAGTTGTAAAACTTTCCTGACATTTTCTTTTAATGCCTGCAAATATTGTGGGAAAAGCCAGCTTCTCTGAATCACAATCGGTTATCATATCAAGAAGTCGCTGACCCTCTCTTGGTGCTATAGCAATTAGAGGATTATCTATGTTTTCAACAGGGACATTTTCCATGAAGGTTTCTTGAACTCCTGGATTCAACTCTACCTCTTCTTCTACAACTCTATGCTCATTAGGTTGTGCTGCCTTTTCTAACATTTGACACATAATGTCCCTGTCATCCACTGAAAAACAAAGGTCGCCAAAACTCTTTAATATAAGTATATTATATGTTATAATTATATTATAAATGAAAATAAATGTCTAATGATAGAACAAATAATAACATTTAATAAAGAAAATAAAAATAAACAAAGTGTGGAAAAAAGAAGAAATATAAATCAAAAAAATAATAATATATTAAACCTGCGAGCAATTCCAGCGAAAATTTCAATTTGAATCGCGGAAACGAACCGATACCGATATTCACGCACAATCACACACAAGAGTCTATACACACACATATGTATGCATGCACAAAAATACGTTACGCTGTGTAAAGCACTTTTCTAAAATTGCGCCACGTTCCGGGCAGAGCGCAAGCATTCATACACATATAAAATGATCCGATAACGCATAACACTCACACACGAGGATTTACTTATTATATACTCGACTTATATTAATTTGCATTAAATGTTAAATGCACCACGAAGACGCGAATTAATTATAGAGTATTTTATATTTAATATCGAAAATACAAATGTTAATCGACAATCGACGACGACACCGAACACGCCAATCGCAAACTACAAATTAACATAACACTGAAGCGCGCTGCCACCTTGCAACAATTTTGATACGCTGCCAATAATTTAATTTAAAATAATGATCTAAAGAATCTAATATATATTACAAAATATATATATATTAAAAACAACAACATTTTTTTCAAACATAGACTCAATAGACGTGCGGAGATAATACAATTTACACATATTAATATAATTTATATGCAAAACCTATAAAATATATATCGATATGTTATATATATATTAAAACTATCGATATGATAGCTCATAACATTAAATTTAAAATAATGATCTAAAGAATCTAATATATATTACAAAATATACATATAGTAACATATCCATTCTACACTACACCCACACCACACAAAACTCAAGCTGTAAACACAATTCCCCTTCCACACACATAATTGTAAACAAAACTCCCCCAATTACTCTAAGCATAAACATGTAAAACTATACCACTGTACCACAGAACAAAAGCCCTTCGATTAACCTCGGTCGTCGTTCACATAAGTCACCCTCACCATAAAAGACCGTTCTCACAAATATCATAAAATCTGCGACATAAACAATTATAAACAATTGTCCCCCAAAAGTCCGCGACATAAACAATCTGCGACATAAACAATTGTCCCCCAAAATTCGGAGACATTAACAACCGTCCCCTAGGCTACTCGAATTCGATCTTCGATCACTTGGCGTCGACCACTTGGCGAGCCAAATAATAAAAACAAATTATCCGAGTCAGCTCTCACGCACTCGTCTCAGGATTCTCCAGTTACCACTATTTTTCGGGAATCTCTCTCTCCTCACGAGAATAAGAGTTTACAAACTCAAACTCTCTTAAATCTTCGCTCTTTGGCTAAGCCAAATTGCCTATAAAAACTCAAGCGCGCCCCCAAACGCCAGTTCAATACTGAGTACGCTATCAACCGCGATAGCACTGCCTAACTTCGATATTAGAGGTATATTATCCCAACCCCGAGATAATCCAAAGGCTTCGGTTCTTTTTGATAGAATTGAATAAAAAGTGTTAATTAATATTATAAAAACCAACTTTGTGTTTTTTTTTAATTAACCCTCGGTTTGAATTCGTAATTGGCGCAGCCGGTAGGATTCTCAAGTAAAATCGTGCGACTCGTTCCAAAAACTAATCTAGTGACAAAGGAGTCTTGTACGACCAAGACTTATCCTTTAAAGAGATTAGACCACGCGAATCGGCGCTATAGTGAATGCGAATCGTAATACGACGAAAACTTAGAATCCGCCAAAGAACTACGTACGTCGGTAGTTGACATATACAAGTCAACTTACTGCAAACAAACTATAAAAGTGTAAAAACAAAAACCCTATCACTAACTCTATCACTACAACAAAAGTGCGAAAACGAAAAAACTCTATCACCACAACACAAAAAGTATAACACCAAATGATGACGACGTTAACGGAACAAGTTAAACTACTGTCGGAGACACACCAGAATCAGGCCTTGAGTCAAATAAGACAAGTGCCTTCATTCAGTGGCAGTACCCAGGAGCTCAGTGCCTTCATCCGAAGGATTGAATTCATACTACAATTATACCCAACGACGGACACCAGGCAACAACATGTATGCTTCAGCGCAATCGAAATGCAGTTAGCAGGAGACGCTCAGAGAGTATCGCAATTATCTGGAGCCAGGACTTGGCCGGACCTGATGAATGCTCTTATCAGCGAATATAAGACGCAAACACCATGTGAGGAATTACTTCGCCGCCTTTATAATACCCCTTTCGCTGGAAGTATCCGTAAGTTCGTAGAAGACCTAGAGAATAAGTCATTCATTATTTCCAATAAGTTAATGTTAGAAAACAACGTTAGCAACACGATATTATACACAAATGCCCTGAACAACACGGTCAAAGACGTTATAATGAGGAAATTACCCGATAGATTGTTTATGACTCTAGCTAGGAACGATATAACAACTGTGTCCAAACTTAAACAGGTAGCACAGCAAGAAGGCGTTTACGAAACGGTCTTCAACGATAGAACAAAACCACAAAACAATTCCAATTCAAATACAAATTCACCACAAAACTCCAAGAATAAGAGAAACTATCAAAATTTTTCAAACAATGCCATGCATAATGCAGGCAAATCGAATCAGAACACCCATTCTAAACCTGCTGAGCCTAATTCGCAAGCTATGAATGAGTTCAAACAGAAATTAAGCCATGGTAGAGCCCAGAACCCCTTAAATCATCAACAGCAAAATAATAGTGCACCAAACCCTCCAGTTAAACGGCAAAGAGAAAGCACCAGTGGCCAATACAAAATGGACACAGGTGAAAATTTTCTTCAACCAGCCTCGAAGTCGGAAAGCGACTCAGAGGAAGAGGAAACCCGTTCTTAAAAATTAAATTAAATAACATCACCCTCAAATGTTTAATAGGCACCGGTTCGTCTATTAACATCACGAAGCAAAACTTCTTTAACTTTCCTATTAAAACTTCCAAAGTAAAAGTCCATACTATAAATGGCATCATAGTTTTGAACCAAAGCGTTTCATTTCACCCAAGCAAACTTTGCCCTAACAAACAAACTTTCTATATTCATAACTTTTCTGAGAAATATGATTTGCTATTAGGAAGAAATTATTTAGAGTCAACTAATGCTCAAATCGATTACTCAACTCAAACAGTCATTATAAATGGCTATCCTTTCAAAACAGATGAATCAAAGGCTACCAATGAGTGCCCTAAATCATCTAAAACAGAGGAAACCCCTCTAACTACCCTAACTAAGGAGAAAACCCTCCGAAAATCAAAGGAAACCCCTTTAAACACTTCAAGTAAGGAGAAAACCCCCCGAAAATTTAAGCGGAAATCCCACTTAAAGTCAGATAAGTCCAAGGTTACCAATGAGTGCCCCAAGTTATCTAAATTAGAAGAGTCCAAGACCACCAATGAGTGTCCCAAGTCTTCTAAAACTGAGGAAAACCCTCAAATCACCCCTTACATAGAAGAAGCCCTTCTAGCAACCTCCTCTAACTACGCCTTAGACGACGAGTTAAGAGAGTCCAATGTATTTAGATTAGAACATCTAAATGCAGAAGAAAGGGAGCAACTTTCGCATGTCTTGCTTGAATATAGTGCTATTCAGTACAAGGAAGGTGAAAATTTGACCTTGACGAGTACGATTAAACACTCTATTCACACAAAACACGAAGACTCTATCTACAAAAAACCTTACAAGTATCCCCAAGCTTTCGACCTAGAAGTCAACAGACAAATTAACGAAATGATTGAACAAAAGATACGAGGGTCGTTTGATAAGTCCGTGACTTTTTGTATTTGCCGCGCACCTGCTCTAAATACAACACTGCTCCTGTCAGCAGTTATCGATTAACAGCTGACTGTAAAATTTTAGAAAGGCTGCGTTTCTTAGTTTGCGTTTTATAGGCATTGAAAGCAGACGATCTCGTGAATTTTAACGAAAATGGAAAAAAGTGAATTTCGTGTGCTAATTAAGCATTATTTTTTGCGTAAAAAATCCATCACCGAAACCAAGGAAAGACTTGATAAATATTATGGGGACTCTGCACCATCAATTTCAATGGTTAAGAAATGGTTTACTGAGTTCCGTTGTGGTCGTACCAGTACAAGTGATGCCGAACGTTCAGGTCGCCCAAAAGAGGTCGTCATGCCAGAAATCGTCGACAAAATCCATGGAATGATATTGGATGATCGGAGAATGAAAGTGCGTGAGGTAGCTGAGGCTGTAGGCATCTCAACTGAACGGGTACATCACATTTTACATGAATATTTGGACATGAAAAAGCTTTCCGCGCGATGGGTGCCGCGATTGCTCACACACGACCATAAGCGCAACCGTGTGACCATTTCAAAGGAGTGTTTGGCGATGTTCAACCGCAATCCAAACGAATTTTTGCGCCGTTTCGTTACCGTAGACGAAACATGGATCCACCACACCACACCAGAGACCAAAGAACAATCAAGACAGTAGGTTTCTCCGGGTGAACGTGCACCAAAGAAGGCCAAGGTGGGTCTGTCGGCCAACAAGGTCATGGCCACAGTTTTTTGGGATGCACAAGGTATCATTCACATCGATTACCTTGAAAAGGGTAAAACGATCACCGGCGAATATTATTCAGAGCTTTTGGACAGATTCGATATTGATTTGAAGCAGAAACGACCGCATTTGGCGAAAAAAAGTGCTGTTCCATCAGGACAATGCACGGGTGCACACGTGTGTAGTCAGCATGGCAAAATTTCATAAATTGGGCTACGAACTGCTACCCCATCCAGCATATTCTCCAGATTTAGCCCCCTGTGACTATTTTTTGTTTCCAAACATGAAGAAATGGCTCGGCGGTAAGAGATTCGGGTCAAATGAAGAGGTCATCACAGAAACAAACGACTATTTTGAGGGCCTTGAGAAAACCTATTATTTGGAAGGAATAAAAAAATTGGAAAAACGCTGGACTAAATGTATAGAGCTAAAAGGAGATTATGTTGAGAAATAAAACGCTTCTTTGACGAAAAAAATATATTTTATTCAAAAAGTCACGGACTTATCAAACGACCCTCGTAATTAGAAAATCTAAGTCTCCCTATTGTTCTCCGATTTGGATTGTCCCCAAAAAAGGTGACGCTTCTGGCAAAGTAAAATTTCGATTAGTCATAGACTATCGCAGTCTCAATGAAATAACCATTGATGACAAGTTCCCCATTCCACTAATGGATGAAATATTAGACAAACTCGGACGTTGTCAATATTTCACAACTATCGATCTAGCTAAGGGTTTCCATCAAATCCAAATGGACCCGCAATCAATTCCCAAGACAGCATTTTCGACAAAACATGGACATTACGAATATACTCGTATGCCCTTTGGTCTAAAAAATGCACCAGCAACTTTTCAACGTTGCATGAAAAATCTCTTAGAAAACTTGATCTATAAGGATTGTTTAGTCTATTTAGATGATGTTATTATTTACTCCACTTCGTTGGAAGAACATATAACATCACTAAAAAAGGTATTTGATAAGCTTCGATCAGCCAATCTAAAGTTGCAACTTGATAAATGTGAATTTCTGAAGAAAGAAACAGAATTTCTCGGTCACATTATCACAACAGATGATCATAGGCCACTTGTCTGGTTAAACAACATGAAAGATCCTAATATGAAACTGCAAAGATGGAAGATAAAACTCAATGAATATGATTACAACATTCAGTATCTACCTGGTAAAGAAAACCACGTAGCTGATGACCTATCCAGAGTTCAGATCCAAGAAAACTTCCTAGGTGAGGAAAATACAGTTTCTCTTTCCACAGCAGCCACTGTGCATAGCGCACAAGAGGACAGCCAAAGTCACATCCCCATAACTGAAAGACCTCTTAATTATTACAACAGACAGCTAGAATTTATTAGAGATAGTTTCGATGATGTCCAAGTAATAAAATATTTCCATAAAACAAGAATAAAAATCAGTTACAAAGAAATGACGGATACTCTTGCCAAAGAATTAATTAAGGAATACCTCTGCACAAAGAAAAGTGTTATCTATTTCCCCAATGAGGCCGATTTCCAAATCTTCCAAAATGCTTATGTCCAAATAATAAGTCCAGATAACCTCACTAAAACAATGAGAACCAGCGGTAAATTGATAGATCTTCAAACATACGCCCAGTTTAAAGAGATTATTCTTAGAACACATAAGGAATTATTACACCATGGAATAGAAAAACTTATTCTTCAATTCAAAGAACACTATTACTATCCTGATTATCAGAAACTTATTCAAAACATTATAAATGAATGCGAAATCTGTAATATAGCCACAACTGAACATAGAAATACTAAACTAACCTTCGAAACAACTCCAGAAACCTTCAACCCCAGAGACAAATATGTCATGGATTTCTATTTAATAAATAACAAACAGTTTCTATCATGTATCGACATTTATTCTAAATACGCCTCCCTGATAGAAGTAAACAGTAGAGATTGGCTTGAAACCAAAAGAGCTATTTTACGCATATTTAACTATATGGGCAAACCCATAGAAATAAAAGCTGACAAAGACTCCGCTTTCATGTGCACTGCACTCAAACTCTGGCTAGATTCAGAGGGAGTAACTCTAAACATTACGACAAGCAAAAATGGAATTTCTGACATTGAGAGATTTCATAAAACTGTCAACGAAAAATTAAGAATTATAATGAGTGAAAACGAACCCGAAAATCAATTTACAAAGTTCGAGAAAATACTTTACGTATATAATCATAAAACAAAACATAATACAACGGGTCGAACACCAGCAGATATCTTTATTTTCGCAGGAACACCTGCCTATAACACTCAACAGAACAAAATAGATAAAATCGACAAGCTAAATTAAAATAGAACAGACTTCGGTATAGATACCAACTTCAGGGAATCCCCTCTGGTCAAATCAAAGACAACTAACCCTTTTAGAAAAACAGGAAATATAAGGCAGATAGACAACAAGCATTTCGAGGAAACAAACAGAGGCAGAAAAATAATCCACTATAAGTCTAAATTCAAAAAGAAAAAGAAAACTAACAAAAGTAAATACGATAATGATAATTCCAGGCTTACTCCCGGGCATGATCTTCACGATATACCTCCTAACAATGGTTAATGCACAGAACTTAGAGGTAACTCCTATCCAGGCTAAAAATGGTTATTTAATATTTCAAACCGGATCAATAGACTTACCCATAAACTATGAATACCACTATCTATCCGTTAATTTAACCAAGACCGAAATTATCTACGAGGAACTCATTAAGCAGGCTCAATTTTTTGAGAATTTACAGCAAATTAAGTACCTAATAGAGAAACTCAATAGGGAAATGAATGGTATAAGAATCGCAAAACGCAGCAAGCGTGGTCTTGCTAATTTTATGGGAACAATTTATAAGTACTTGTTTGGCACCCTAGACCAAGAGGATAAGGAAGAGTTGCAACAGCAAATAGGCGATATTTCCAAGAACAACATACAGATAAGTGAGCTTAATCATGTAATAGACGCAATCAATAAAGGAATAGAAGTGACAAATCATCTAAATCACCTCCGCGAGTAAGAGCAAATGTTGGCTTTAGTAATTTTCAACCTACAGCAATTCACAGAGTATATAGAAGATATAGAGCTTGGTCTACAACTAACACGTTTAGGTATTTTCAACCCCAAACTCCTAAGACACGATTCATTAATTCACGTAAATTCAGAAAAGATCCTTAGTATCAAAACTTCTGCATGGCTCAAGTCTGACACTAATGAAATTTTGATAATTTCCCAAATTCCAAGAGAAATAGTTAAAACCCCAATCTTTGAAATAGTACCATATCCAGACAAACAAAACAATATACTAACAGAAACTATTCATGATAAATACTTTTCACATAATAACCAGACCTATACAGCAGGCTCCCAAAGCTTAGTCATAAACAAATGCATAACGGGTATATTAAATCAAATAGCAACGCAATGTAGATATAGCAAAACACATTCCGATTTTGAAATCAAATACGTTGAACCAAACATAATTACAACCTGGAACCTTCCCAAGACAGTCTTAAACCAGAATTGTATTAATAGAGAAATCACAATAGAAGGCAACAATATGATTAAAGCGTTCAATTGCTCTGTTCAGTTAGAAGAAATATTAATCACTAATACAATGCTAGATTACACTCAGACCATTTATGTAAACAACAACGTAACTAAGTTAGAACCACTAGAGTATATCCAAGCAAAAGAAATAATTGAACAGCACGCCCAGACAAATAATATTTTTCAAGTAATAATAATCACAGCACTAGCCATAATAATTGTACTTGCCCTAATGTATTTCATTTACAAATATAAAACCATACCCAATAAGCTTATTTTAAAATTTAGAAACTCAAATCCAGAGAATGAAACCATTGTAAAACCAGAAATTGAAAATGTTATACCAACAGTAGATACCCCGGTATTGTACCCTAGAATAAGCGCCTGAGGGCAGGCTTTTTTCTTAAGGATGGGGAAGTAACATATCCATTCTACACTACACCCACACCACACAAAACTCAAGCTGTAAACACAATTCCCCTTCCACACACATAATTGTAAACAAAACTCCCCCAATTACTCTAAGCATAAACATGTAAAACTATACCACTGTACCACAGAACAAAAGCCCTTCGATTAACCTCGGTCGTCGTTCACATAAGTCACCCTCACCATAAAAGTCCGTTCTCACAAATATCATAAAATCTGCGACATAAACAATTATAAACAATTGTCCCCCAAAAGTCCGCGACATAAACAATCTGCGACATAAACAATTGTCCCCCAAAATTCGGAGACATTAACAACCGTCCCCTAGGCTACGCGAATTCGATCTTCGATCACTTGGCGTCGACCACTTGGCGAGCCAAATAATAAAAACAAATTATCCGAGTCAGCTCTCACGCACTCGTCTCAGGATTCTCCAGTTACCACTATTTTTCGGGAATCTCTCTCTCCTCACGAGAATAAGAGTTTACAAACTCAAACTCTCTTAAATCTTCGCTCTTTGGCTAAGCCAAATTGCCTATAAAAACTCAAGCGCGCCCCCAAACGCCAGTTCAATACTGAGTACGCTATCAACCGCGATAGCACTGCCTAACTTCGATATTAGAGGTATATTATCCCAACCCCGAGATAATCCAAAGGCTTCGGTTCTTTTTGATAGAATTGAATAAAAAGTGTTAATTAATATTATAAAAACCAACTTTGTGTTTTTTTTTAATTAACCCTCGGTTTGAATTCGTAATTATTTATTAAAAACAACAACATTTTTTTCAAACATAGACTCAATAGACGTGCGGAGATAATACAATTTTACACATATTAATATAATTTATATGCAAAACCTATAAAAATATATCGATATGTTATATATATATTAAAACTATCGATATGATAGCTCATAATATATCGTGAAATCTAAATTAATATTTGTTTAATAAATAGTCAATATATAAATTATTAAATAATAATAATAACATGTAATATTATAAAGCGGACGGACACAAATGAGTTCCTCTAACCGTTCGGGGCAATCGTATAACATCAACGGACAAAGTCAAAACGATGAGCAGACACAGGGCTACCCATTCATTCTTAGACCCCAAATTTACCACGAGCACTAATAGAATTAGATTAAAAACAGATTTTAAAATCAAAACAGTTTGAACGAACACACATGAAAGGAAAAAGCAGAATTCAAAGGCTTTAAACATTTTAAGACAAATATAACATTTACATTTCTGTTGTTCAAATTTCATAGATTTGTTGTCACAACTTAAAGCAAATATTGATTTAAAAAATCTGGTGTTACGCACCGAGTCCGCTCAAATACCAATTATATTAAAACAGAATAGGACAACGCAAGTTTATCTGCTAGAGCCACAAGCAAAAACAGTGGTAGCTCTTCCGGTTAACATAAAAGAAGGGGAATTTAATTGTAAAGAAGTTGAAATATGTAAAAATGTGTTAGTGACAGAAGGATTATATAAAGCAAAAGATAATGTTAGTTACATAGAAGTAGTCAACTATTCAGACAAAGGACAGAAGATTTACTTAGATTCACCATTGACAGTAGAAGAATGGAAAAACGAAGAATTTGTAGAAGTTAACGTGACTACATTAATAACGGACGAACAAACAAATAATAAGATAGATTTTAACCAATTACGCATCGAACATTTAAATAAGGAAGAGGAAGTTGAATTGAAAAAACTACCTTGCCAATTCCCAAAGATTTTTTACAAAGAAACGGACAGACTATCATTATCAAACCAAATTAAACATTTTATCCCTACAACAGACGAAATCCCAATTTATTCAAGTTCATTTAAATACGCCGAATGCGACACAATAGAAATTAGTAAACAGATTCAGAAACTTTTAGAACAAGATATCATTCGTAATAGCCATTCCCCTTGGAGTGCCCCAGTGTGGTTGGTCCCCAAGAAGATAGACGCTTCGGGCCAACCCAAATGGAAAATAAAGATAAATATCCTATGCCGGCCATTAGCGATGTGCTGGATAAAATAGGCCGTGCCAAATATTTCTCAGCACTTGATATAGCAAGTGGCTATCACCAAATTGAAATGGCCAAGCAAGATAGGGCAAAGACCGCCTTCACAGCAGTAGGTGGCCACTATGAGTTTACAAGAATGTCGTTCGGATTAACAAATGCCCCGACAACTTTCCAGAGAGTCATGGATAACGTACTAAAAGAGTTAATTGGCGAATGTTGCCTAGTTTATCTTGACGATATCGTCATATTTTCAGCATCCCTTCAACAGCACATAGGGCACCTAAAGTCGGTATTCGACAAACTGGCACAGGCAAATTTAAAATTACAGACAGACAAATCAGAATTCCTTAAAAAGGAAATCGAGTACCTCGGACATGTTGTAAAAGCGGACGGAATTAAGCCAAACCCCAAAAAACTAGAGACTATAAAAAAATTCCCCATACCACAAACAAAGAAAGAAATAAAGTCGTTTCTAGGACTCTTAGGGTATTATAGAAAGTTTATTAGGGATTTCGCTAGAATTACGAAACCACTAACTAAACAATTAAAAGGGAAACAAAAAACCATAAAGATAGATAGCGAATATAAAGACACATTCGAGAGTTGCAAAATGTTCTTGTGTAATGACCCGATACTACAGTATCCAGATTTTTCCTAACAGTTTATTTTGACCACTGACGCTAGCAACGTCGCAATATGTGCAATATTGTCACAAGGTACATTAGGAAAAGATAAACCAGTATCTTTTGCTAGTCGGACGCTTTCAGATACAGAATTAAACTATTCTACAGTAGAAAAAGAAATGTTGGCTATCATTTGGGCCACAAAATATTATAGACCTTACCTATACGGACAAAAATTCAAAATAGTTACAGACCACAAACCACTTACGTGGTTGATGAGTTTTAAAGAACCCAACTCAAAGCTAGTTCGTTGGAAATTACAACTCTTAGAATATGATTTTGAGGTGATCTATAAAAAATAATCCCAAAACATAGTCGCAGACGCACTAAGCCGAGTGCAAATAGAAGTTAATTATAATGACAATGTATCGGTAATAGCATCAGCAGGGCACATGATACATTCGAGTTTCAAAGAACTTGATGAAAACTCGTTTATCTCGGAAAAACCCTTAAATGAATACAACATACTACTTATATTTGAAACCGGTTTAAACTCAAGAGCCGTTTCGACCACCCCCTTTAGAAACAAAATCAGACAAATAATTTATGAACCTGACTTTACGGACGACACAGTAAAGAAAAGACTATTAAAGAACTACCTTAGACCAAATAAAACTTGCGCAATTTTTGCACCAGACCCCATTTTTAAGAAAATCCAAAAATCGTACTCTAAATATTTCGCACATAGCAAAGTTTATAAAGCGATAAGGTGCACAACATATCTTGAAGACATTAACGACACAGACGGACAGGAAAAGAAAATTATAGAACAACATGAAAATTCCAATCACAGAGGCATAGATGAGGTAAACGCCCAATTGAAAAGAAAATACTGTTTCCTAAATATGAAACAAATAATTATAAAGCCCATTAATATTCGCAAAGGCTGCCCGATGAGTAGATGCCCTGGTGTGAGTATCTCGCCATCGTTAGGATCGGTACTGTCTACGAGCAGTGGTCTGGAGTGGAGCAACGCTTCGACGTTCACCAGATGCGTGCTCAACTCGTCCGGCGTTAGGTTCGCATTGCCCGCTCCTCCCACGAGCCTGTGCTTGGCAGCCTTCACCGCTGCTTCCCACAGTCCTCCGAAGTGCGGTGCTCGAGGGGGAATAAACTTCCAGTGCACCCCTCGCTCCGCTGCGTAACCGGTCATTCGCTCCTTGCTCTCCAGGAATGCCGTCTGCAGCTCCTTCACCACGTTGCTCGCTCCCACGAAGTTCATCGCATTGTCGCTGAACATCGTCTCGGGTAGTCCGCGCCTCCCAATGAACCTTTTAAATACATTCAAAAAGGAATCAGTGGATAGGTCCATGACAAGTTCCAAGTGAACTGCTTTTGAGGCGAAACAAATAAAAACGGCAACATACGTTTTTACAGGGGGTCTCCCTCTGATCCTATAGCTGACGTAAAATGGCCCACAAAAGTCTACACCAGATACTCTAAAAGGGCGGCCCAAAATTGCTGCCTTAACAACCCAACTAGCACCTTTGCACCTGCATGGTAGTGCCTAAGATGCAAGTCTTTGACAAAGAGTTGCGCAAAGGCGAAATCCTTTGTCAGCAAAAAGGGGAATTTAGACTCATATGAGAGAGGACCATGTAACAAACGACCTCCTACCCGAATGAGTTCAAATTTCAGGCCATTATTTTCAAATTTGTCCACGAATGGATTTAGCGATTGAAACATAGGTGCTAAGACTGCTGATTTTTCCATCAATTTCAATTCTTTTCTAAATGTAATGCCTTGTACTGCGCCGATTAATTTAAGGAATGAAATTTTCCTTTCTAATGCCGATACCACAAGAGAATCTGTTCTGAGCCGTTTGAAACAAAAGCGAAGTATATATGCTACTATTCGAATTAATTTAGCAAAATTGGAGTGACGATGTATCAACTCCACAAGACAATTATGCGTAACTTCCGCTAGTGTGCCAACCGTCACACCTTTTTTATCTTCAGAAGTTTTCAGGGTTGACGCTATCTGGAACTGATGAAGTTGTGGCCATTTGTCCTTTTCTTCCATCAAAAAACTTGGCCCTTTAAACCACAACGAGTTTCCAATTTCGTTTATATCAGTTTCTCTAGATACCAGGTCAGCAGGGTTGGCGTCTGTTGGAACATGACGCCAAACAACACCATTTGACAACTCTTGGATTTCAGCAACTCTGTTTGCCACAAATGTACTCAACGTGCCAGACTCACGCTCTAACCAATACAGGGTAACCTGTGAATCTGACCAGAAATTCACGCTTTCTATATTGAATTTTGCCATGGTTGGAGAGATTTGATGCCACAGCTTGGCCAGCAAAAGTGCTGCGCATAGCTCTAGTCGAGGTATGGTATTGACATTAAGTGGAGCTACCCTAGATTTTGCCGTAAGTAACGTAATGCCAACGTCTTGATTGTTGGCAGTTCGTACATATATGCAACATCCATATGCATGACTGGATGCATCTGCAAAACCATGAATTTGAACTTGGTCATAGAATGAAAGACACACATATCGAGGAATATGGATCTTATGCAAATCTCGCAAAGTCATGGTAAAATTAAGCCATGCTGTGTGAAGACTCATAGGAATGGTCTCATCCCAATCTATCTTGAGCCTCCACAACTCCTGTAATAAAATTTTGGCTTTTGTTATAATGGGACACAGCAAACCAAGTGGGTCAAACAAACGAGAAGCTATGGACAACATATTACGTTTTGTTGGTTTTAGCGATGCAAAACTATCCACATCAAGATGGTATTTAAATATATCCTCTTGAGGTTCCCAACGCATTCCAAGAGTTTTCACTGCACTCTGTTCCTCAATTTTGAGCGTAACCTCTTCGCTAGAGTCAGTGTTGGAAACCTGGATGCTATGATTGGATGCCGACTTGGCTAGTGGAAAACCTCCTGACTCCAATATTTCACAAACTTCCTTGCACTTTATGTTTAATTCTTTAACGCTGTCTGCCCCTGCCAGCATATCATCTACATAAAAACACCTTTTGATCACATCTGATCCAAAAGGATGTGATTGTGCATGTATGTCGGCAAGCTCAAACAGGCAGCGTATTGCCAGAAATGGTGCGGATGCAGTACCATATGTAACGGTATTCAACTTGTATGCCTGTATATTTTGTGAAGTGTTTTCTCTCCATAAAATCAGCTGAAACTTTCTGTCATCTTCAGAGACATTTATCTGCCTATATATTTTGGGAATGTCAGCAGTCACGGCATATTTATTTAATCGAAAATTGATCAAAGTTTAATACAGTTGCCTCTGAATTGTTGGCCCCACCATTAGTGTTTCATTAAGTGAAACAGCTGTTGACGTCTTGCTAGAAGCGTCGAAAACTACACGAAGCTTGGTAGAGGTACTTTTAGGTCTAAGAACGCATTGATGAGGAATAAGAGAGGAGCATACTTCAGAAAGGACATGTGTCCTAAATCGAGATATTCTTTCATGAAGTCATGGTACATGTTTCGAAGGATTGCATCCTTTGATAATTTGCGCTCAAGTTGTAGAAAAAGCCTTTCAACAGTTTGAAAGACAGACAGTTTGGACAGACCGAGAACCTTTGGATTGGTCTTGAAAGGAAGCTTGACTTCAAAGCGACCGGAAGATAACTGTTTGACAGTTTTCTTGAAAAACAGTTCACACGCCTGTTGTTCAGCTGTTTGGCGAACAGCCTTCGACTCAATTGGGCATTGATCCAATTCCCAGAAGCGGGTGACTAAGGAGTCGAGAGAACAATTATTATTTTGAGCTATTGAACACCCACTGAACTGACGACGAGGTACTTGTTCAGTGTACTTTCCCGCTACTATCCAACCCAGCAGCATCTTTTGCATAATAGGAAGTTCTGAACGTAATTTTATTTGTCCAACGCATAGCAACTCGTAAAACAACTCTGCGCCCAAGAGAATATCCACTTTACCTGGCCTATAAAACTCTGGATCTGCCAGATTAATATTCTTGGGTATTTTCCAACTTGATGTGGCAATTGACTTCCCAGGTTGAGTTGTGGAAATCGATTTTAGAACCCAACAGTCAGCGGAAAACGAATGTGAATTGATACGCGATTGAATAGAGACGCATATCTTGTTCTTGCTATCGATTGTTGCACCACCAACCATTGAAATAGCTAGGGAAGTTGGTTCCCGCTTGAGTCTTAGTAGTTGAGACATGCTTTCAGACATCAAGTTTATTTGGGAGCCACTATCGAGCAAGGCTCTGGCAGGATGCAACTGACCGAATCTATCTTTAACATTATCATTATTAAGCACATGTCCCAAATATGCATCTGAAGTAGTTTGGTGAGTAGAAGGTGTGTCACCTTGAACAGGTGTATTATACCTGTGAAGCAAGGAATGGTGAGGCTTTGAACATACTCTACATTTTGATGCTTTGCATTTTGAAACTATGTGCCCTGTGACCAGGCAATTGAGACATAAGTTTTGGGCCTTGACGAATTCAAAACGCTGCATAACTGAAATGGCAGCAAACGACGGACAAGAATAAATGTTGTGCATTTCCGATTTGCAAAATATGCATACAAGCGATGAAGTGCGTCCTCCTTCAGCACAAGTGAAGGACGATTTGGAATGTTGGTGTATCATAATCCAGCTGCTCTTCAAAGCGAGACTTGGTAATATGGTCTACTTTCGCCATGACCATATGAATGATCATTGCGTTAGCAATATCTTTGTCGTTCCCCAACGACGACAACGACGCATATATAGCAGACACCGTATCTATTATGAGCAGATGGTTTTGTCATGCTAGGTATGTCGAATAACTGTGAAACAGTGTCAAAGAATATAAGACATTTATTGTCATATACTGCATTGAGGCTTGCAATGGCCTTAGGATAGTTACAATCCGTCAACTGATACGGCTTAACTACCCCCAACGCTTCATCTGATAGACAAGACACCAGATGATTGAACTTCTCGACATTTGTTAGAGAAGTGTCATTGCGAACTAAGCTTTATAAAAGGGACATAAAATTTCTGTACTCCGAATGCTTGCCATTGAATTTTGGTAAACGCATTTTTGCAGCTGCGAACGCTGGCTCGAATTTGCGGAGCAAATATGTTTAACATCTGTTTCTGGCTTTATTGCATTTAGATATAATGCCTTTGTGATAACACACAATTCTTCTAGCTGCTCTCTATGTTCGTTAAGAGGGTTTAAATTGTCTAATTCGGCTTGAAGATTGATTGCCTTCTCTATATACCCTTCCAAAAGCTCTAATCTACACGTTAACTCTGTTCTGTCTGCAGAAGTAGCTTTGGTTTTTATTGCTAATTGCATACGAGCAATATCAGCACTCACCTTATCGTATCTTTGCAGACACAGTGCGAGTTTTACAATACCTTTAGAACTCGGCAGTTTTTCGGTACATGGTTTCTCGGACTCAGACATTTTAAAAAATATATTCCTTACTCAAATAACGAAACTTTATAAGCAACCCTCGCAGCGATACTACCTACACAAGCCAATTAACTGGTCTGAACTATTACACGCACACACCCTATGTGTTGTGTGCACAAACAAACGAAATTTCCGAGTGATTCGGAACTAAAGAGAAGTTAATGTTGTAGGCAGCAATATAAAAGCGGGGTGCGGGGTAGGGAGAATGTAAGAATGTAATTAGCAAACACACGCAACCAATGCAGTATGTAAGACGAACGAACGAGAATCAATCGAAGAGAGATAAGTCAAAGATTTGCTGTAACTACGGTTGTAGGCAGCAATGCAAAACGCGGGGTGCGGTGTAATAAAATACCGCTGGCCAGAAATGCAAGCGAAAGCGAACACAAAAATTATGTTCTTAGCTGTAAACCGGGGTCAACGAACGTTCCAAAGTGAACGCGCGAAAAGATCAGTAATAATGCCAGTATGTACGATATATGGAAATAAACGATGTTGCCGTTTGTCTATTTTAGTTTCAATATTATTCATGCAAGCAGGTTAGTACTACCAATATAAGGAACTGCAACGTAAGGCTTTTTGTATTTATTGTTTTCAATGTTACTTTGTTGTTAGGGTTAGTTGCTCATATGTTTAAATGCAGGTACAAATGTATCGATGTGTGTAGAAGCAATCACGTAAACACGTATATACATATGCAGGTACACCGCTTACATGCAATATTCAAAGAATAAGTATCAAAATTTGAGCTTATTATTTTCGACAATTTCGTCGTTTCAAGCAACAAGACTTGCTCAATTTTTGATACAAAATACCTGTAGGCTGTCTAGGGAATCTATAGACATAGAGCGACGACTGGCTTCCATTTAATTTTCCAACGTTGACGACTTCTTTGGAGCACACCTCAGTCCAGCAAAGTTCACTTTTTTTTATTTTATTCACACACGACGCGCGAAGCCAACTACTGCCGAAATAGTTTTATTAAAAATTGCCAAATCTCGTGTCCCTGCTCGGGCGCCAATGAAAATTCTCTAAGCCTTTTTAGAGAAATCGAAACGAAACAAAGGCTTAATCTGAAGAGGCACCACCTGAATGACGATGTCGGGAAATAGTTCAATTACCATAACATTGAGAATTGCAGGGCGCAAAGCTGTATGTTGTTTTTGAATATACCCGAATTCGTTGTTTAAAGGGACGCAAGCTGATTATTAAGCCCACTTAAAGTAATATAAGAATTAACAAATACGAAACGAAAACAAATAAACTACCGATTGCACCAGATTCATAACTTTACACATGTACATCAAAACTAAAAAATCCTTCATTACAGGAAATTTTAGAAGACAACATTACATCAACACACACCACAACACCACGGTTAACAAGACACACAAAATAAAATAAGTTAATTAAGAATAACATTAATACACACATACACTATAAATTAAGATAACAACACACATTAGAAACTAAGACAACAACACACATTAGAAACTAAGATATAAACACACATTAAAAATTAAGATAACAACACACCAACACACATTGTTCCGAATAGTAATCAAATCACACACGATTTATATAGGAAGAGAAGAGTAAATAGGAATTCACAGGACTTAATTGAAATACTTAAATAGGCCCTATAGAATTTACAGTTGTATAGAGAGAGTTCATGTCGAATATCAAAAGGTTGTTTCCGAACACCATAAGTAGAAGTAGAGCTGAAAGAGAAGGATTAGCATCAAGGTCTTTAGAGTCCATTGAAGAAGATTTTATTTTAGGTAGAGAAATAGTCCCGACAATAATGACTTCCAACGCTCCGCCAACATCGGCACTCCAAACGCCGTCACCAGCGGTAAACACCAGCCCCAAGGATATATTTAACACCTTACGGATTCCAGACGCAATTAAATTTCTGCCGACCTATGACGGAAATTTTAAGACCCTCAACGACTTCATTACGAACGTCGAAGAAATTCTGATGATGATCAGGGGAGCAAATCAAACACCTTATGGTCATCTATTAATGAGAAGTATTATTGTAGAAACAAGATAGAAGGACGAGCAAACGAAGTCTTAATTACAGAGGGAATCCCTCTTAATTGGGACACTATTAGAGAGACACTTCGCGCTAACTTTACGGACAAACGAGAAGAATCTTCCTTGTTACAGGAAATTAATCTAATTAAGATGAAAGATCTTTCTTTAACTAGACTATACGAACAGATATCGGAAGTTAAACTGACATTGTTTAATGTCATAGAGACTAAAGAAAGAAAACAACCAGTAGTGAAAGCAAAAAAAGAATCATACACAAAGTTTTATCTAGACGCATTTATAACGGGAGTAAGGGGACCGCTAGGCGCCTTTATAATGGCCCTAAGACCCAGAACCCTGACCGAAGCCTATGAAGAGGCACTAAAAGAAAGGGAATTATATTTCCAGGAGAGAAAAAGAAAACAATTCGATCAGAAAGGATCAGGACAGGAGAAAAGGAGAAATAACACAGATCAGGATCAAGTAGTTCAAGCATCGACTAGCAACAACGGAAATAGAAACTTTAATAACCGTTTTGGATCCAATCAGGCTCCCCAACAGTATAGTTCCAACAATAGTGCTAGGACAAACAATTATAACAGAAACAACCAATCAAATACACGGACAATAATGGCCAAGCCAGAAAGACCAGACTATACGAGCGGACGGACACAAATGAGTTCCTCTAACCGCTCGGGGCAATCGTATAACATCAACGGACAAAGTCAAAACGATGAGCAGACACAGGGCTACCCATTTATTCTTAGATTCACGAGCACTAATAGAATTAGATTAAAAACAGATTTTTAAATCAAAACAGTTTGAACGAACACACATGAAAGGAAAATGCAGAATTCAAAGGCTTTAAAGAATTTAAGACAAATATAACATTTACATTTCTGTTGTTCAAATTTCATAGATTTGTTGTCACAACTTAAAGCAAATATTGATTTAAAAAATCTGGTGTTACGCACCGAGTCCGCTCAAATACCAATTATATTAAAACAGAATAGAACAACGCAAGTTTATCTGCTAGAGCCACAAGCAAAAACAGTGGTAGCTCTTCCGGTTAACATAAAAGAAGGGGAATTTAATTGTAAAGAAGTTGAAATATGTAAAAATGTGTTAGTGACAGAAGGATTATATAAAGCAAAAAATAGTGTTAGTTACATGGAAGTAGTCAACTATTCAGACAAAGGACAGAAGATTTACTTAGATTCACCATTGACAGTAGAAGAATGGAAAAACGAAGAATTTGTAGAAGTTAACGTGACTACATTAATAACGGACGAACAAACAAATAATAAGATAGATTTTACCAATTACGCATCGAACATTTAAATAAGGAAGATGAAGTTGAATTGAAAAAACTACCTTGCCAATTTCCAAAGATTTTTTAAAAAGAAGCGGACAGACTATCATTATCAAACCAAATTAAACATTTTATCCCTACAACAGACGAAATCCCAATTTATTCAAGACCATTTAAATACGCCCAATGCGAGAAAATAGAAATTAGTAAACAGATTCAGCAACTTTTAGAACAAGATATCATTCGTAATTGCCATTCCCCTTGGAGTGCCCCAGTGTGGTTGGCCCCCAAGAAGATAGACGCTTCGGGCCAACACAAATGGAGAATAAAGATAAATATCCTATGCCGGCCATTAACGATGTGCTGGATAAAATAGGCCGGGACAAATGTTTCTCAGCACTTGATCTAGCAAGTGGCTATCACCAAATTGAAATGGCCAAGCAAGATAGGGCAAAGACCGCCTTCACAGCAGTAGGTAGCCACTATGGGTTTACAAGAATGTCGTTCGGATTAACAAATGCCCCGACAACTTTCCAGAGAGTCATGGATAACGTACTAAAAGAGTTAATTGGCGAATGTTGCCTAGTTTATCTTGACGATATCGTCATATTTTCAGCATCCCTTCAACAGCACATAGGGCACCTAAAGTCAGTATTCGACAAACTGGCACAGGCAAATTTAAAATTACAGACAGACAAATCAGAATTCCTTAAAAAGGAAATCGAGTACCTCGGACATGTTGTAAAAGCGGACGGAATTAAGCCAAACCCCAAAAAACTAGAGACTATAAAAAAATTCCCCATACCACAAACAAAGAAAGAAATAAAGTCGTTTCTAGGACTCTTAGGGTATTATAGAAAGTTTATTAGGGATTTCGCTAGAATTACGAAACCACTAACTAAACAATTAAAAGGGAAACAAAAAACCATAAAGATAGATAGCGAATATAAAGACACATTCGAGAGTTGCAAAATGTTCTTGTGTAATGACCCGATACTACAGTATCCAGATTTTTCCTAACAGTTTATTTTGACCACTGACGCTAGCAACGTCGCAATATGTGCAATATTGTCACAAGGTACATTTGGAAAAGATAAACTAGTATCTTTTGCTAGTCGGACGCTTTCAGATACAGAATTAAACTATTCTACAGTAGAAAAAGAAATGTTGGCTATCATTTGGGCCACAAAATATTATAGACCTTACCTATACGGACAAAAATTCAAAATAGTTAGAGACCATAAACCACTTACGTGGTTGATGAGTTTTAAAGAACCCAACTCAAAGCTAGTTCGTTGGAAATTACAACTCTTAGAATATGATTTTGAGGTGATCTATAAAAAATAATCCCAAAACATAGTCGCAGACGCACTAAGCCGAGTGCAAATAGAAGTTAATTATAATGACAATGTATCGGTAATAGCATCAGCAGGGCACACGATACATTCGAGTTTCGAAGAACTTGATGAAAACTCGTTTATCTCGCAAAAACCCTTAAATGAATACAACATACATCTTATATTTGAAACCGGTTTAAACTCAAGATCCGTTTCGACCACCCCCTTTAGAAACAAAATCAGACGAATAATTTATGAACCTGACTTTACGGACGACACAGTAAATAGACTATTAAAGAACTACCTTAGACCAAATAAAACTTGCGCAATTTTTGCACCAGACCCCATTTTTAAGAAAATCCAAAAATCGTGCTCTAAATATTTCGCACATAGCAAAGTTTATAAAGCGATAAGGTGCACAACATATCTTGAAGACATTAACGACACAGACGGACAGGAAAAGAAAATTATAGAACAACATGAAAATTCCAATCACAGAGGCATAGATGAGGTAAACGCCCAATTGAAAAGAAAATACTGTTTCCTAAATATGAAACAAATAATTATAAAGACCACTAATAACTGTGACATATGTAAACTACTAAATTATGACCGATCGCCACCCAAAATTAAATATCTAGAGACAGAAACCCCCTCAACACCTATGCAAATTATACACACGGACTTATATACAATCAATGGAAACTATTTAATGACTATAATTGACAAATTTTCTAAATTCGCTGCGGCTTATACGATCCCCACTAGAAACAGTATAAACATTGTAAAATCAATGCAACAGTTCATTCTATATTTCGGTATTCCAAGCAAGATAGTTTGCGACCAAGGAGCCGAATATAATTCGCACTTGTTCAAAGATTTTTGCAAACAATACGGAATAGAATTGCACATGACATCTTTCCAACAGTCATCAAGCAATGCACCAGTAGAAAGACTACATTCAACTTTAACAGAAATATATAGGATAATAGTAAAGAAGAAAAAGTCAGAAGATTTACAAATAGAGCACGATAGTATATTAACGGAAACTTTAATATCTTATAACAATGCTATTCATTCAGCAACTAAACTCACACCTTTCGAACTATTTTCGGGTGGAACCCATTCGTTTAGCAAGAATATTGTATTTAACGACCAGCATGACTACCTCAGACAATTAAATGATTTTAGGGGAAAACTTTACATGGACATAGCAAATCAAAAGAGCCTAGCAAAAAGCCAGAACATAGAAAAACTAAACCAAACTAGGGACGACCCAAAAGAATTAGACACAGAAGAGATAATCTTTAGGAAAGAAAACAGGAGAAACAAATTAACACATAGATTACACAACAGAAGACATTAGAAGACAGAGGGCATACATTAGTTTCAGATAAAAAACAAAAATTACACAAGTCAAAGATAAGAAAGTGCACTAGGAAAAACACTATACAAAACTGAATAACAGAACAAGAATATTAAAACTACCTCAAACAATATTTACAGGTTTGCCCTAGCAGAGGGTCAATTCATTAACGTTCAGTACTTGGAACAAGGAACTCCAATGTTCTTACAAATTCCAAATTATATTTTATTTAACAAAGACATTGTAAAATCTGTAAAAGAAAGATGTGACAAAGTTCACGAACTATACATTTGTACATCTAAGCTAGAGGTAACTCCCAATGGAGAAGAGAGGTGTCTACGAGCAATATCCAATGCGGACTTGGCAGTTTGCGACGCGATCGAAGTTGACGAACAGGAACGAATTCTGGAACTTGAAAAGGGAAACATTTTGGTGCTAAATGGAGTCCGAACGCAAATACACTCAAATTGCATGAGACCATTCCAACTAACGGGGAATGCCATTATTAAGTATAAAGACTGCAATATTACGATTAATGGATTCACCTATGGAAACGAAGCAATAAAGATGGATGACAAAATCAAACTCGTCGCCTTGTTCAAAGGAGTGGAGATTAATAATGCAATGGAGGACTTAAATCTACAGAAGTTGCACTGGGAAAGTGTAAAAAGCCGAAATAAGTTAATTTACATCCACAATGTGACGCAAACCCATTTTGCAGTTATCTACATCGGTCTGGTCATACTAACAGTGACCGTCATAACTATAGTGGTTATAAAGAGGAGAGCTGCCGTATTCACACCGTCGCCACCACTGGTAGATTTCGTTCCGACACTTCCTTCGATGTTGCCGTCACTTCAATCCAGGGGGGGAGGAGTTACCACTGCACCTTCCCTCCTCTAACTGAAACCGTCCAGATTCCGCTGAATGACAACAACATCAAAGGCCACAACAACAACAGCTCAGCAGTCCACATATTATAGGAACATACACTAACAACAACATATTGTGAAATAAAACGACGCACATGTTGACACACACACTTTGAGCGTACAAGCTCTCGAAAATTCTAGAAATAGATTTCACCATAATGGTAATGTTGCGTCAGCCTTTAAACGCGATGTGATTGGTTAGCTATGCATTTTGTAGCTTAGAAAGGACCGTTATAACGAGGCGTTGTAGCTGACGCCGAGTGCAGAAACAGCGTGAAGCATAAAGAAGTTTTTTTTCCGACGCACTTTCAGTTGCAATTTGGTTGTGCATAAAACCGCAGTCAATTGAAACGAACATACGAATATTGTCAAAAGTAAATTACCGAATAAATTTGAATTAAGAACATAAACATTTGTTGTGGAATTTAATCATTGACAAAATATTAAACCAATTGTTACGTGGAGCTACGGCCCATTTATAACTCGCTCGCATCGTTTGTCCTTTTCTTTCCTGCACAAGTAATTTAGTTCTGACGTCATCGACAACTTCTTTGCTGGTCGAAGGTTCGAAATGGTTTATCTACAATAATAACTTCAGTGTTTATTGTCCGATCGGATTGCAGTTCGGAGGGTAAGTTCATCTATTATAGTATTTATCTATATGTATATAAACTAAAGCAGAACTTTAAGAAATGAGTAAATCGCCATGTAAATCAAAATTGGGGGCGGTATGGTAAATTTGGTGTCCCTAGGTTTGGTAATAGCTAAGATCGGCGCGTTCATCCAGACAGACAGACAGACGGACAGACAGACGGACATGGCTCAATCGACTCGGCTATTGACCCTGAGCAAGAATATATATACTTTATGGGGTCTCCGACGCCTCCTTCTGCCCGTTAAATACATTTGCACGAAGTTATAATAGGATACCCTATTTTGAACATTTTCAATGGTCCAAGGGTATAAAAAGTTGCAAGTATGGGTGAAGTAGAAGAGGCAGCTGTAATTCGCCACATTGTCAACGGATTGCAGATCAAAAGCGAATTCAAATTTTCCATGTATCAGTCCAAAGCGTACAAGCAGCATATATAGAAATACGAAACAGATGAGCTAGTTCACAGAATCTATAATTATTCGATAAATGATAATAATCAAAGGAACGAGAATAATCAAAAGAACAAGAAGAAGCAGAAGGTGAATCAAAAAAAAAATACAGACGCAGAAAAACCGAAAAAGAAAGAATATTGTTTCAATTGCGGCTGGTAAGAACATAAATGGAAGGAGTGTACATCAACTACAAAATGCCTCTGTTGCCGTTGTCTATCAGATGCTGATCGAGTTCGAGCTATTCAAGACAATTCGTTTAAATGGCTTGCAGGTGGAATGTTTAGTAGATACCGGCTCCGATGTGACCATAAATATCGCAGACCAGTTAAATGTGGACATTTTTAAAACCGCATCAACGCTACGTGGTCTGGGCAACACCAACACAAAACCAATTGGATATTTTAACGCCGAAGTGAAAGGCCACACGCTGTTTTGGAAGCACAAATTCTTAGTAAATTAAGTAATTAAGGAACATACTTCTACAGATGAGAACTCAATGGATGTTTACAGCGTTTTTGAAGACATTAACGACATCACTGCACCAAAAAATTACCAAATGGACGTCAAGATATGATTAAAGCTGCATTTCAGTTGCAAGAGGAGGATCATGAGTCATGTCCGATCATGCTGAACATTGTTCCAGATGGTAACATTGTACCGTTTCGACAAGCACGTAGTCGACAGTAACCGAACGAAACAGAAGCTGTAAAGAGACAGGTTAATGAATCGCTGCAGTTGGGTATTTTACGCGAAACATTTTCAAATGTAGCGAGTCGAGTAGTCGTGGTCAAGAAGAAGGATTAAACATTGAGGGTCGATTACCGTAAACTGAACAGCGTGGCTCTTCAGGATTTGTTCCCTGTACCACTTATTGAAGATGTTCTCGACAAACTACAAGATGCGTAATTTTTCACAGTTATGGACTTAGAAAACGGGTTCTTTCACGTGCCAATCGAGGTTTGGCTGCGCTTTTTTTCGTCGTTTGGCTGCACCTGTTGTTTTCCCGTTGTTTTCGAGCTATGCTCGCTCTGTCCGTTGTTTTGGCTGCGTCTTCTTCCGTTGTTCGGTTGCGCTTGCTCTCTCTGCTGGTGTTCGACGTTCGCGTGGTGAGCGAGCTTAGACCCTGTAACCTCTTACACCTACTCTTGGGGTAAACTGACTCGACTAAAACGACGGGTTTTCTGGGTTTTTAACGAAAAATAGCCCTTTATTGGGAAACATACCATAAACTTGAAACTATTCAATACTTACATCTAATTACATGCTAATAATAAGGGAAAGAAAGATAATATATATAAAAATAACAAAAAATGTGGGGGCTCAAATTTGAGTCTTCACAATGAAAACAACACTCATGTTTAACATTAAGATACCCATTTTTAAAAACTGTTAAATTCAAAATGTCGTCGGAGTTCGTGGCATACACCAACAACACGTCGCCTAATCCCCTTTCTCCGATCCGGCCATTCCCCTTGTGGCCTTCTCTTTGGACTGGGGGGGGGTGTGGAGGAGTTAACATGCCCCTCTCCCCGGCCACAGGGAAACAATACCGACCCGGCAACAAAAACTCAGAGCCGAGGAGATTCAACGAAGATCGCCAAAACGAACTAGTTAACATGCCCCTCTCCCCGACCACAGGGAAACTACACCGACCCGGCAACAAAAACTCAGAGCCGAGGAGATTCAACGAAGATCGCCAACACGAACTCGGCCGAAGAGACATTTGCCAAAAACATACAACTTTTGTAATAAAGAGCTTCTTCTCGTTTCATACCCCGAACTACTCAGTTGTTTTCTTGAAAGCTTTCCTTCCCCGGCCACAGGATTGTAACTCGCGCCCGTTAACGATTTTGTTAAGGAAGAGCTCTGTATTTATAATTGGTGAAGCTGAAAAGGAAGCAATTAAAAAATTAAAAGATCTGTTAACAAGTGAACCAGTGTTGCACATATACTCTAGGGATGCGCAGACAGAGCTACATACCGACGCTTCCAAGGACGGTTTAGGAGCTGTGTTGCTGCAGTGTATTTCTGGAGCAAAAAGGCGAGTGAAGCTGAGGCCAAAAAGCACAGTTATATCTTGGAGATTAAGACTGCATACCTTGCTCTTAAGAAATTTCACCATTTTTTGCTGGGATCTCGGCTCAAGTTGGTAACGGATTGTGCAGCATTTAAGCAGACGACAAATAAAGATGACATACCCCGTGATGTGGAGGAATACATTAAAAGCTTCGCCCCAGATATGGAACTTCGAGCACGTGCAAAGATAAAGCACATTGATCAGTCAGTCGCTACCCACAACTGAGTTGTCAGCACGATTACGAAAAGCGGAGCAAGAAGATGATAACGTTCAAGCAGTAGTGCAGTTGCTTCAGAATGGACCTTTTGAGAATTTTAAACTGAAGAGTGGACTACTCTTTAAGGAAGATTATGGTTGTGAACTCTTAGTTGTTCCCAAGATGATGGAGCGTGACGTCATTAAAAAAAGCTCACGACTCTGGTCATTTCGCCGCACGTAAAACAATGCATGACATAAAGCAGCAATACTTTATCTCGCATTTAGAGTGTAAAGTATCAAAGTACATTTCTAACTGTATTATTTGTATAATACATAGAAAAAAATTGGGCAAACAAGGACGTTTACATTGCATAGGGAAAGGTGATGCTCCTCTGCAAACACTGCATGTAGACCATCTTCAACAAATGGATATAACTGCTAAGATGTACATACAAGGTCTTTTTTTGCAGTGGTCGATGGATTCTTCAAATTCGTGTGGCTGTACGCTGTAAAGTCGACAGGACAAGATGAAGTTGTGAAGAAACTAAGCGAATGGGCAAGCGTATTCGGATTTCCTTCCCGTATAATAAGTGTTCGGCGTTTACATCAAACGCTTATAAAGAGTCAACATGGTCGAGCAGATTTGCTCAACAATAGGAGTTGCAAGAGGCAATGGTCAAGTTGAGAGGGTCAATCGCTGCATTATTGAAATTCTTGCGAAGCTGTCTTCAGATGAACCTGCTAAGTGGTATAAGTATGTGCCACATGTACAGATGGCAATTAACTCGCCTGTACAATACATTCGGCAACACTGTCAACGCCGTTCGAGATTATGTTTGGTACAAGGATGTGTAAGAAGATATTGATGATCGTTTGCTAGACATACTGCAGCAGGTGTTGGTTGAAAAATTCAACGAGGAGCGACAGCACCTGCGCATAGAGGCAAAGCAGAACCTTGAGGAGGCACAGAAGAATTAAAAGATACACTACGACAAGAAGCGTCGTACGGAGCAGATCTACAAGTTGGGCGACTTGGACGCTATAAAGAGGACTCAGTTTGTCGTAGTCGGTCGTCGAGCGAATAAAGTTGACAGTTGAATTCGGGTAGATCGATCGCTATTAGTTGTAAAAGTTGCCCGATATTAAGTTGTCTAAAACACAGAAGTTGTAACGCAATATTTTTGTAATTAACTAATTTACTGAATTGATTTGAACCATTATAATACACTCTTTTTAATAATAACCTTAGATACATATGATATTGGGCCTTTATACAGGCGCATGAGACCTTCGACTAAGCGAGAAGATGCGCAAGTTACATTGTAAATCAAGCGACGAAGCCAGTCGCGTTTGTGTGTTTGTCAGATACTTTATGGCCTACCCAATATTTGTGGAAAAGGCATACATATATGTGTATATATACATAGCTGTAGTATTACTCTATAGTCAACTGTCAATTTCATATGCATAATATTTGACATTGCCAGATACAGCCACAAATTTCTAAATACTGTTAGAACTGGATACATTGCAGATGTTGCGACCTTTCACTTATTAAATTAGTATATCATTCAATACATCTAGTAACATATAATGTCCAATTGCGCGTAACAGCAATATACGTTCAAATGTTGTTGTAGCCATTGTTTTTGTCGTCGTCATTCCAATTGGTTAAATTGATTAAACAAAACCCGAACTGAATGTCTGCCTCACTGCCCCGGCCCCCTCATCACCATCATCCGATAAGGGTAATGTAAATATTTGTGTGTTTGTCTGTTGGATTTTGATTGCTGCTGTGTATGGTACTTGGAACAACTAGCAAAGCTGTCCTCTCCACCCACTCGCTTTCTCTTATTACCCTGCCCCGCCCATTTTCCGTAACCTGCTCCCCTGGCCAACTGTCTGCAATTATTTTGCTACCCATCAGGCGAAATGTGGACAAAAGAAAGGCCATACAATTAATATGGGAATATGCGTGGAAGAGAGAGAGTGAGACGGAGTGACAGATAGTGAAAGGTAAAGCGCGTGTGTGTGAGTTTGTTTTTATACCCTTTGACCATTGAAAATGGTCAAAAAGGGTTTACTATCTGTGTCCAAATGTATGTAACAGGCAGAAGGAAATGTCGGAAACCCCATAGAGTATATATATTCTTGCTCAGATATGCGTACGTGCACATATTAAATAATTCATAGTTTTGGGTAAGAAAAAAATACAAAACCATAAAATGCATTAAATAATTACTTTTTATGGCAACATACGTCGAAGGGTATCCCACTGTTGCGCGGCGCTCGACTGTTGCTTTTGTTTTTTCTGCACAATTAGTATAGTTATGACGTCATCGAAAAATTGTTTGCTGGTCGAAGGGTTAAAATAGTTTATCTAATAACTTCAGTGTTTATTGTCCGATCGGAGGATAGGTTCATATAGTATTCAGCTATATATGTGCTAAAGCAGATCGTTAAACGAGAGCAACAGTCGAGCGGCACGCGACAGTTTCAATGCTTATGGAATTTTTCACGAAGCATAATAATAATGACTGAAGCATAAGCTTTTCCGATCGAATATCTACAAAATGAGAATTCAAGCTCTGAGTATTATGGAAAAAAATGTTGAGGGCAGAACTGTTAATTAAATAATCGTAATGAGTACACAGTAGTTTTTCAGTTCGCAATTTCTTCAATTGGGCTTTCACTTTACCATTATTTTGGGGAAACTTAGGAGGAACAAAGTTTCCAATAATGAATAATCCTAAAGCAGTAGTTGCTCTACTGCAAGCAACGTATAATGCAGCACGCTGCATTCTTGAATCAGCATGGACTACCACGTTACCATACGTAGCTCCCTGACTATTATGAATTGTGATGCCTTCAGCAGGCACAATTGGAAACTGCCTGCCAATGTTAATTCGTACGTTATTTGAATATTGAAAACTGTGAACAATTTTCTGAATAGGAGTCCATGAAGGATCTGTACGATGTGTACACTTCGAACGCTCTTCTTCTAATATTCTTTGTTTCCTAGCTGGTTCCAAATGGCCCGCCTTAATAAAATCTTCAGCAGTAGAGAAAAATTGCTCAGTAGCATTGAGTTAAGTTTCGTTACATTAAATAAATCAACCTCATTATTATTACTAAACAGATGAATTGCATCATCGGGCACTGCCGATGGTTCGCATATTTTAGATTGGAAAAGGACAATATCATCGGCTGTCATACGACCCGATGCCATATTATTTAAGGCAGAAGCGAAAAGCTGATCGTCACGTTGACGCATTATCTCTGTGACAAAAAAAGGTCCCAGAGATACGTACCAAATATTCCATGGTAAGGGTCAGTGGTATGGGGATGGAAAATCCAACTACCTCCTACCGGCTGTAACTGTCTAAGATCACCGAATATGATGATAGAAACACCACCAAAAGGAGAAGTATTTTTGAAAATTTGCTTTCAACGGGAATCTAAATATGAAAATATTAGAGAGCTAACCATTGATATTTCATCAATAATAATTAATTTAAGATCGTTTAACCTTGAATGAAGGGTATTAACTAAATCATGGCTTAAGGCCCTTAGAGGTGCTGAGCGAGATTGATTAACAGAAAGTGAAAACATGGAATGCAGTGTCGAACCACTAATGCCGAATGCTGATTTTCCTCTTGGGGATAATGACTAAGAAATTGCTGATATAAGTCGACTCTTTCCGACTCCGCTTAATAAAACATTTAAAACATTTAGATGTGGTCTATTTCAGGCAATCCTAAAAGTGTGAAGCCATCATCTACTACTTCCTGTTCTCCTACTTGATTATTCTCATTTTCTGCTTCCTCTCTTAAGTGGCTCAGAGCATCTTCTAGTTCCCTATCGTCTACTAAATTATATTTTCTGAGATTGTTCTCTACTAACTGCTGATTTTCCCTACAGAACAATTAATGTGTGACTAAATACAAATACAATAAATATTATTTTAACATAAGTCCATCCAGCCATACTCTATCGAATGCTTGTGCAACGTCTAAGAATAGAGCTGTGCAATATTCACGATGTTCAATGGCAGTGCGAATTTCTGTTGTGATGCGGTTAACCTGTTCAATGGATCCATGTTTTGCCCGAAAACCAAATTGGTGCGATGGGAGTGTGTTGTGTGTTTTGAGGTGTGGACTGATGCGTAGCAGCAGCACTTTTTCAAATAACTTGGAGAGACAAGTAAGTAAGCTTATTGGCCTGTACGATGATGGCTGTGTTTTGTCTTTCCCAGGCTAAGGTATCATAACTATAACTGATTTCTTCCACTTTTGAAGGAAGTATCCAATTGTAGTAATTGCGTTGAAGAGCAAGCAAATTCGTAGAACTGCACACAATGGGAGCTCGATGATCATTTTCGGGGCTATTAAGTCGTAGCCAGGCGATTTTCCAGTCTTCAGTTTTAGTAAGTCTGCGAGAAGCTACTTTTAATCTACTCTTTGCGCCAGGTGATCTGTGATCCTGCCACTCCCTTCGAAGTCGTCGTTTTTCAAGCACAAGCAGTTCAGTATCTCTACTTGTAATGTTAAACTTTATACTGCACACATGGTTGTCTTGTGGAGTTGACGCTTTTGCTGCTGCAGCAAGTATTGATTCTATAGCACTAGCAAACTGATCAATGTCTTGCTTGGTTCCCAGGGAGCTGGAAAAGCCGGTATGGGAACAAACATATTTTTTGTACCTCGCCCAGTTGGTCCTATTGCTTGTAAGCCTATACGGTCGCTCGATGTGTTGTAGCTGGTACAAAAGATGAAAGAGCACCGGACAGTGATCAGATGAGAGTTCTGGAAGTGCCTCAGCTGTAATCATTGATTTAGATATCCATTTTGTGATGGCAAAGTCAATCAAATCTGGAAGCTTCATGGGATCTGCTGGCCAGTGTGTACATAGGCGCTCCCGGGGAAACATAGTTAAGTTTGCGTTGCGGTTTGATGATTGCGTTGTACAGCTGTTTTCCTTTAGGGTTCGCTATCCAAGACCCCCAGTACATGTGCTTGGCATTCCAATCGCCAGCTGCAACAAACCTTTCACCAAACGAGTCAAAAAGTGTTGTGAATTTTTCCTCAGAGATTGTGAAGCGAGGTGGGCAATAGACAACAGCCAGAGTGAGAGCACCGTTATGGCATTGGAGATTTATAGAGGTACATTGTAAGCAGCCAATTACCAAGAAAGTGGTGCTTAATTCGCAATCATATTAGTATGTCAGTGCCTCCATGGGCCTTGCCATCCGGGTGATTCGTAAAGTAAAATTTATATCCTGGTATTTGGAAGTTGTACTTTTCGGTAAGGTGAGTCTCTGAGAGTAGCATAACGTCAATGTTTCTGTCGGCTAAGAACTGAGCAAGTTCTAGCTTGTGCCGCGAAACGCCATTAGCGTTCCAAGTAACTATTATTAAGGGAGTCATTATCCTGTTTTAGAAGAAACGAGCATTTGAATAAGGATGTTTTGGTTCCTCATAAGCTCTTGGCTGCTGTTGTTCTGTGTGTTTATTTGTGTTTATTTGGTGAATTTTATGCTGGACGCTGGAAGTGACTGCTGTTACTTGGATCCCTGATTTGAGTACACTTGCAAAGGAAGAATTTGGCATTGTTCGGTGGCTGGCAGACGAAGGGATGTTAGTTGTAGTCGGTTCCATTACTTTGTGAATTGTTGGTGTGATACGATCTCGATCTGAATCCACTCGTTTGTTTAGGCGATTCTTGAGTTCCTTGTAAACAATGCATCCGCGCCAGTTAACTGTGTGTTTTTCGCCACAGTCGCTGCATAACTTAATTGAACTGTCGTTTTTATTCTTAGGAAATTTAACATTACTGTGGGCAACGCTGCAAACGACGTAGATGGATTTTAGGGTGCAGGATATATATAGGATGTACTTCATTTTTGTTTTTTTTTCTGACTCGATGGCTCCAGTTCGACTTTAAAAAGTGGCTGCGGCTCTTTGTTCCTGTTGAGAATGTTGATCACCGTTTTGGCGTTGAAGTTCTTCTCCTTTAGTGCCGCGATAATTTCGGATGAGGTCACTGATGACTCTATTCCTTTAATGACATCCTGCAATCCTTTGGCCTCTTTCTGATGAAGCCACTATTATCGCGAAGAGCGTAAACTATTGATTCAGAAGCCCTAGGCACATCATCGTCAAAGTCATCAGCATTTTCTTGGCGAGCTCGTCGTTCTGATTTGCTGTAGCTACAAAAAGCTGCAAAATCGGCTAGGCATAAGCTCTCTAAAGCGTCTGAATATAATGATCTAGATGTCCTAAGTAAAAAATTTCCCTAGACTCTTCGGGCAGATTTTGAAGTTGCTGTCTAGATTTCAGCATTCTGACCCCTTTTTCTGGAACGTGTGTATTAATATACACACTGGCACTACTGCTGCCGGACAAATTCATACCTAAAAAGCAGTAAACGGCTTCCTGAGCGGATATCTCAGTGCCAAAAATAAATTAGTTACCTAAATGTTGTAACTTTTGCTTAATAGTTACATTGTTGTTGTTAGGTTAGGTTGTAACGGCAGGCCCCCAAGTGGGGGCCTCACATAGATCAGTACGATCCTTAGTGCGGCCGGATAAGTGATGGAGTCTGTTAATTTCTTGGTTTAATTATCCCAGTCTAGTATGCTGGTTAGTTTGGCAAAAGCCAGGAGTTTCTGGGGTGCCAGGCCCGCTGCTTCTTCTAGTGATGCAAGCAGGGGGCGTCCAAGGCGCTTCGCTCTCGAGGTCATGAGAGCGGGGCAGTCGCAGATGAGGTGCTCCAGAGTTTCTTTTACTTCTGGTACCTTGCATTTCCTGCATTCGTCATTGTCGGTGATGCCCAACTTCTTAGCGTGAGTTGCGGTCAGGCAGTGACCCGTGAGTATACCCATCATTGTTCTACAGTCTCTGCTCTGGAGCTGAATAACATATTGGGCTAATTTCGCGTTTGCGTTGTTGCACATAGTGCGAGTTATCTTATAGTTTTTTGTGGTGTGCCACCTTCTTCCTGCTATTACCGCAGCGCCTTGTTCTAGGCTGTGGCTTATAGATCGCAGCGGTGGCTTCAGGTTTTTAACTGTCAGTTGTCTAGATTCGGCACCCTCTTTCCGTCATTGCCCTGATGGCTGGGAACCCAAAAGATGCGCACCTTCGAGCGGCTGCTTATTGCATCTAATGCTTCTCTGCTTGCCAGTACACTTTCGGAGCTGATGACATAGGATTGCATAGATTTGATAGCCGCCTGACTGTCGACAAAGATGCTGACCCGGTTCTTGCTGAGTGTTTTTGCAAGTTATGCAGCCTTCTTTATGGCAAAGACGTCCGCTTGGAAGATGCTACAGTAGTCCGGCAACTTGTACGACACTTTTATGAGCGGATCTGCACAGTAGACCGCGGCGCCCACGCCGGCTTCTATTTTAGATCCGTCTGTAAATATCTTTATTGCGTTTTGGTCCATGCCGATTTTCCGATCTTCATGTCCCATTAGAGTGGGCGTTCTAGAGAAGTTGTTTATTGGAATCATATAGTCCGTGCTATTGGATGACTCTCCTCCTACTTCGCTGTGCCCATAATTTGCGAAGGCCATATTTCCCCGAAGTTGCGCGGTCTTTTGTGCTAGTAGTTTGGCCTGTATGTCAATGGGGAGAACTCCAAGTATCATGTATAGTGTAGTATCAAGTAGATCTCAGTGCCCCAGTAATGCACATTAGTGCACGTCTTTATACCCTTTCCATTGTTAGGGGGTACAATATGTGGATTTCTTAGTGGCCTTCCACCATACTAGGATACCGTAGAGTAGTATTGGACGAACAATTGAGATGAAGATGCAGTGCATTAGTCTGGGAGACAAGCCCCACGTGCTACTTAGCATCTTTTGCGATGCATAAAGTGCATTTGTGGCTTTCTTAACCCTTTCCTCGACATTGGGTTTCCACCTCAGCTTGCTGTCCAGTACTATTCCTAGATATTTTACACTCTTTTTTGGCTCGAGCATGACACCGTTTATAGATGGCGGAGTCCATTGCGGTATCTTGTATCTCTTGGTAAAGAGAATTAGATCCGTCTTGTCCGCATTAATACTGAGTCCGACCTCCATCGTCCACTTCAGTATTTTTTCGAGTGTACTGTCCATGACAGAGCTGATCGTCATTGGACATTTACCCACGATAATTATGGCTATGTCATCTGCATAGGTGGTTATCTTTGGGGCTTTCCGTTTAAATTTTCTTAAGACGTCGTTTACCACTAAATTCCACAACAGCGGCGACAACACTCCGCCTTGTGGCGTGCCTTTGTGCGCTGCTTTGGTTATGGTTGTGGTTCCCCATTCGGCTTTTACTCTTCTGCAGCTCAATAGATTACCTATCCAAGAGTTTACAGCCTCGTGGGTTTCTGCGGCTCTCAGGCTCCGCATGATCGCTTCTGTAGATACATTGTTGAATGCACCTGAGATAACCAGGAACGCTCCTAAGGCAAATTCCTTGTGGTTTAGGGCTTTTTCGATGGTGGCTACTAGGGAGTGAAGCGCTGTTTCCACCGATTTCCCTTTTGTGTAGGCATGTTGGTTGGATTCTACGAGTCGGTCCATGCCTCCTCTTATGTGTAGATCCAGAAGTTTCTCAAAGGTGAGACTTATCGGTCTGTAGTCTTTCGGCTGCATGTGACTGCATTTTCCTGCTTTTGGCAGGAACACAACACGTGCTGTCCTCCAGGGTACCGGTACATATCCCTGCCTCAGACATGCTTTGAATATCGATTCCAGCCATGGAGTGACCTTTTCTTTGGTCTTCTGTAACATGGCTGGTATTACACTATCTAGCCCAGGGGATTTATAACTCTCAAATGAGTCTATGGCCCACTGGATTTTGTGTGGTGTGATTATATTCCCAGGTGCGTCGGACACTGGTTCGTGTGCACTGTACTCGAGTACATCTGTGCATCCGGGGAAGTGCTCGCTTAGAAGGGCATTAGTCGCTTCCCTGCTGCTACTCATCCATTGGCCATTGCTGGTTCTTAGTTCTCTCTGAATTGCCCGTTGGCTCGACAGAAGCTTCCTAAGCCTGGTGGTTTCCGTGATCTTTTCTATGCCAGAGCAGAAGGATCTCCACGAGTTCCATTTGGCTGTCTGGACCTTTTTCTTAAAGTCACGGAACCTTGTTTTGACAGAGAGTCTTCACGGACTTCTCAATGTCCGCCGTTGATAGGATCGGTGTTGGTGATGGGAGTGTCCTTGTCACTTTGGTCTTGTCACTGTGCACTCGAGTTGAACTTTGAACTGGATATACCTGTGATCAGAGAAGGAAGGTTTGCTGAGAACCCTCCACTCCGTGACTTCGGTATTTGTTCCAGACGCGAGTGTTAAATCTATAACGCTTGATGAGGTGGGACCAACGTAGGTGGGTTCCTCTCCCCTGTTAGCGATCTTAAGATTATATTTTAGAATGAAGTCTAAAAGCGACTGACCCCTATTATTTACGTCCTTGCAGCCCCATAGGGTGTGATGGGCGTTGGCGTCGGCGCCTATCACCACTTCTGTATCTGACCCTCCGTCTCTTCTGTCGGCGATTCCCTGTCCTGCGCTAGATAGCAGGACGCCATTAGGAGTGGTTCGTCCCTGCATCCCTCTAGCGCTATCACCGTGATGTCGTCAGTGCTGTAATTAGACATAAGATAAGCGTAGATGCCTTTTGTTACCAGAATTTCAGTTCTAGCTTTACTTACGGTGGTCGGGTAGAAAATGGAGTAGTTGCTAGACCCTAGCCCAGCGGCCTCCTTATTGATCGGAGCAGTTTGAGCGCCTGTTCCTTAGGTACAAACCTCGGGAAGAGAACCTTCGCTTTTGGTACTGACGGAATGCAGGTTCTGTCAACTACCTTGTAGTATTCAGATGGAAACATACTACGGCCTCACTGAGCGTGGATCCTGGAGATCAATGCCTAGTGCATAGAAAAAGTAGGAGGGCGTGCACTTCTAGCGTCGCTCTGACGTCGTCTCGGATATGTCGTGGGATCTTTTCCTAACCCGCTCTATACGGCCTCTTATGGATAGAAAGAAAGAATAAGTGCACTGTCTGTAAGCTATATGATGGGCCAAATAAAATAAGGTGAATTGTTGCTGAATTGCGCGTTACGTCTGTTAATAGACTGCAAGGGTGGCTGAGCTGATGTTTGCCCCCTCGTCTGTACCCTCCCGACCTTGGTAACACGATGGATTAGTTTGACGGTTACCCCTTAACAAATGTTTATTTACATTGGTTTAAATTTCATAGTATGCTTGATACATTATAACTTCATTTAGACGGACCATAATCCACAAACTATCTGATCATCTTGATCAACAATAGGTTTAACTTTTCAAAATTTAACTTTGCTAAATATACATAAATTCATTGTAACCTCAAACTTTAACTACTGACAGGCTATATATATATTGTATATATGTTGAATGACAACTACAGTATACATGGTATTCAATAATGGCAAAAAGAATGGGCAATACGTGTTTTCTTTTTAATTAACTAATTTAGGTATGCCAAATTATATGCACTAGTGCAACATCTGAGACGGTGTTTCAAAAATGTACTGTTTTGTATAAAATAATACTGTTTTACTTTCATTTACTCACATACATTCCTCCCTTGCGCGTTCGTTGGGCCCTTCGAAGATGCAGGTGATGATGCTGTTAAAAATCTTTAAATTTATGTTGACAACAGTCGATGATGTTGCATTTGCATTTACAAATGAACGATGTGCACTATATTTATATATATATATAAGTGTCTTAATCTAATTCTGTAGAGAAAAATTGACTTTAATATGAGATATTTTTTTGTCTTCTATATAAAAAAATGGAGACAGTTTTTCTTTAAGTACTCAATAACTTGCGTGATCCAAATGATTGCGCTGATGAATTTGTACAGATCTACCAAGCGCTAGAGTGAGAGACAAACATTTTGCATCTTCTTATGTATGTCCAGTGTCAAAGTTCGGCGGAGCTTTTGAGCCAGTATGCTTCTCGGTGTTGAAAATGCACCTTGAGGTCGCAACCCGGGCTGTTGATGCCCTTCACGAAAAAGAGGCAGCTTCCCTGCAGCATACACAAATGTGCGCTTCCCAGAATTTAGGTTATGGGGACGGCTAAATACCAATTGGCCGATCGGTTGCTGATTTTCGCGCAGCGGCGTTACGTCTATGCTGCTGATGCGCAATAGTACTAGTCGCAGACCGGCCGGCAACAATATAATTTATGCTGGTCTGCCTGGAATAACGCCTTGTTAGACACACACATGTCAGATATGATAAAATTAAGATCACCTTTTTACGGATTTACCACTTGCACCCAATAATCCAATGCTTTTATCTACGCGGAGTTTTAAACATACTTTGTAGAAGATAAAATATAAACTAGCGCGTGTTAACCTTTGCAGATTTAAGGTTAATTGTAGCCAATTGTACTTGCAATTCAGAATGCAGTAATGCATCTGCGAGCTGAGGCCGTTCAAATCAAAGTGAACATGTGCTTCAATATTTTTCGCTAAGGTAGCGGAGTTCTCTTCCAATTTGCATTACCTCTTCATGGAATAACTAACTGTAAATGTTTATCTCATCTTTTCCCTTCAGTTTCGTCGCCTCGATTGTAGTGTGTATGTAAGAGATAGAACATGTTAAACCTCATCTTCTATTAGAGTGACAGGGCAAGCAAATGAGAAGAGCAAATGAGGTGAATTGCAGGTGACTGAGCTTTTGTCTCTTATACAATAATCTTATCGCATGCGATATTTAATTCGATTATCAGTGCGTGGACAGTTTCCTATTGGATTTGTTAACTGACCCCTACAGCGCAGTTAATTTCAGCGAGAGTCTCATCTCGAGAAGGTGTTAACTGAAAAAGGTCAGTATACGAAAAGAATCAGGTTTGTATGTCCTTCAAATGGTATATTCCTATTGACTTATCCTGTTCGTTAGCTAATTCATAATAAATAGGACTTATCTTTCCGATTACTGTGGCTTTGTTAAATACCGGCGCCAATTTGCTGCTAAACTTCTTTCCGGCGTTACTTTGCGCAAAACTACGAGCATGAACAATATCACCTATTTTCAGATGAACAGTTCTACTGCGTAAGTTATATCTCCTGGCATTAACATCATGAGCATCACCTATGTTTTCTTTGGCTTTACTTCGAGCTAAGAGTAACTTATCAGTAGTACTAATATTGGTGTCTTCTGACAGCAAATTCAATTTTCTGAGTAGATCATAGTCTTGTCCATTCATTACTATATTTTGGCCGAAACATAAGAAATATGGGGAAAAACCTGTGCTTCGATGCAAATTTGATCTCAACGAGCCGCTGATTTCATTTAAATTCTGATCCCAATTCGTATGGTCTGTGCCTATATATGCACGTATGGCGGCTAAAACGGATCTATTTAATCGCTCGCTCGCGTTTGATTGGGGAGAGTAAATAGCTGTGCATCTATGCGATACGCCAAAACGTGTTAAGAATGCTTTAAAATGCCCCGATCGGAATTGTGACCCATTATCGGTTAAGATTGTTTCGGGCACGCCGAATAAAATACATGGTTCTCCAGATAATCACAAATACGATGAGACGTAAATTTCTTTAAGGGGTGAAGAAAATGGAACTTCGTGTTATGATCTACGATGACCATAAGTCCGATATTACCACGTTTAGATCTAGGATAGGGACCTAGGAGATCCATGTACAGTTTTTGGAATGGTCTATCTGAAGTCATGGGTTTGCCCATTGGTGGTCTGAGAATGGTGTTTGGGCTTTTAGTTGACTTGCATACAGAACATTTTGCAACATAACTACGAATCTGGACTATCATTCCGGGCCAATAGAAATATTGTTTCAATTTTTCGGCTAACTTGCTCATGCCAACATGAGATGAGTCAGGGGGATAGTGTGCGCGATGCAGGACTGTTTCTCGAAATTTGACAGGCACCCACAATTTCCAAGATTCTGACTCTTGAATTGCATCGCCAGTGGGATGCTCGGTCCTTTTATAGACGAAATCATCTACTATTCTCAAATCTGGTAGTCTTGATTGGTTTTCTTTAATCCGCTTAATTAAATCGAGGTATTCATCTGAACGGAATTCTTTTGAAGTCGAATCAATAATTGGTCCGATGTCGGAAAGTTCACTGACATCAACTTCGTCACGCCGTGACAATGCGTCAGCTACAATGTTATGCGATCCGCTTCTATGTGTTATTATGAAAGAAAAACCCTGCAATCTAATTGACCACCTGGCCTTCATAAGCCATTTTAAGGATGCATGATCTGTAACTACTATGAATTCTTGGCCTTCTATATAAGCTCTGATTTTGTTAATACCCTTTATGACCGCTAAACATTCGAGTTCGGTTACCGTGTAATTTCGTTGAGCTTTCGTTAATTTCTCGGACATGTATGCGATTGGCAATTCTATGCCGTCTTCGTTCTTTTGGGCAAGCACACAACCAAGACCATGTAAACTCGCGTCGCAAAGCAGAACGAAAGGCTTCGAAAAATCAGGTGTCATTAACAAGGGTGCACTTGTTAGTTTGGATTTTAACAAGTTAAAAGCGCTTTCCGCGTCCTGATTCCAATCAAATATTTTGTTCTTCTTTAAAAGATCCGTAAGTGGGCAAGTGATCGTTGCGTAATTCTCAACGAAACGCCTGTACCACCCTGAGAGTCCTAAAAATCTTCTAAGTTGCCTGACTGAAGTCGGAGGGGGAAAGTCTTTAACAGCGCTTACTTTTTGAGGATCTGCCTTTAATTGGCCGTATCCTATAATAAATCCTAAGTATTTGATCTCTAACATGCAAAACTTGGATTTGGCTATGTTAATCGTTAAATTAGCCTGGCGAAGGTACGATGCGATTTCTTCTAACAACTTCATATGTGAATCAAAATCGTCTGAAAGAACTAGAAGGTCATCTAAATATACAAATACACTGGTTTGTAGATGGGCAGGAATGACTTGATCCATCAATCTGCAAAGAGTTTGCGCCGCGTTACACAAACCGAAAGGCATGACCTTGTACTGATATAGCGGTCGATTTGGCACAGTGAATGCAGTATACTGACGAGATTTTTGCTCCAGTGGAATTTGCCAGAAGGCGTGTATCATGTCTAGTCCCGTGCTGAAGGTAGCCTACTGAGGATGCCGTCCACATGGGGTAAGGGATAAGCGTCTTTCAGTGTCACTTTATTTACTTCTCTCGAGTCTAAACATAAGCGCATTTTCCCTCCTTTCTTGACTAGAACACAATTGCTGCTCCAAGGACTTTTACTTTCTTCTATTACGTCAAGCGCAAGCATATTTTCAATTTCTGAAAACATTTCTTTTTCTTTCGCGGGAGATACTGGCCAATGACGCTGTTTGATGGGCTTAGCGTCGCCTATGTCGATGCTATGCTCTATCAAATGCGTTCTCCCTAAACCTTCTTTTTCATACGATGGTAGCTTGCTGATGACTATATTCAGTTTATTTTGCTGAGATATTGAGAGTTTATGTCTTTTTGAAGTGTCTGGTAAATCGTCTTCTCGACCTACGTCAAGTTCAGATATTGTTGGCGTTATATCGGTAATTTTATCCAACAAACCAAAATCTTTCCAGAAACCTATGCCTAAGTAGATATCCTGCTTCAAATCTGGTATTATAAAGAATTCTACTGGAGCTTTTTGGTTTCGGTAAATAATGTCGATAATAAGTTTGCCAACTACGGAACATTCTGAATTCTTGTCACAGATTTTTATTTTAGTGTATAATCTGTTATCACTGTCGCTGAGAAAAATGGCAGAAAGTAGCTTTCGGCGGCTATTTCTTACATTTTTCCAAAAGGCGCGCAAGCGAGAAGTTGAACGTCTACTTTTTGGTGGCCATTCACAACTGCACACATCAGCAAAGATACGTTGCTTAGCTGCTGCATATTGTGCTGCACGAATATGATATGGCTGGAAAATATTTGTTTTTGTTGTTGGGTCAGATCTGGCGGGTTGTGTATTGCACTCGGACTCTAAACTGAGATCCGTTTGTGTGCTACAATCTGACCTTAAAATTTTGGATGCGACAGGTAGGTTTGGGCTGACGCATCCGGCAGTCGGTTTTCCGACGGATTACATGTCTTGCATTTGGGCTTATAGGTGTTTTTGGCACCACACCCGAAACAGAAGATACTGCGAGCCTCAAGACAGTCCTCAAACCTGTGTCCTATTTTATCGCAGTTCCAACATTTTAGTGGCTTGTACTGAACTGCCAGTACTTCTTTTGTTGTCGATTCTTCAGAATCTTGCTCAATTTGAGAAATGAATGGACGCGAATTTGCACTACCTTTCCCTGCATGAGTCTTTAGTTGCTTGCAGTATTGATCATGAGTGCGAATCTCTTCTCTCAGTCGAGACAACGTCTTTATGTTAAGGTGCATTAGTTCATATCGAACTGAGGATTTCGCATGTCGTATTAAAAGGTGAACTAAAGATTCTTCTGAGATCTTGTTTTTCAATCTCGCAACGAGTTTTTCTACATGGAATTGATATTCCTCAAATGATTCTTTCTCTCCTTGATGTCTACTATTAATTGATTCCCAGATGTCCATATCTGAGTCGATATCCCTGAATTTCTGCATAAATTCCTTACAAAAGTCATCCCAAGTGAGATAATTGCGGGAACGGTGGTATTGCCAGTACCATTCGTTGGCTTTACCGGCGAAAAACAAATCTCCATTTAAGTTCTGCTGTGCTAATGATTTAACTCTGTAGAGAAATTCTTCAGCATTAAGACCATCTTTGACTCCATCAAATTTGATGCGCCAACTTTGAATGATGCTTGGAACTTTTTCAGGCTGAACCTGCGTGTTAGACCTAGTCGAGATGTGACTATGTCGACTATTATTCGAGTTTGGGTTCGAACTAATTGTATTATAAATTGGTACTGTTCGTGGTAACTGACTCGGTAAGTCGTTTCTAGTTTCTTGCACGTTAGAAGTGATGTGATGGCCTAAACTCAAGGAAGACAACTGTGTTTGTATGTATGCCGTCAAGTTTTGCAGCATTTGTTGTTGCTGAACCTGCATAGCAGTTTGGATTGCATTATTAATGTCATCAATATTCATTCTGGTGTTGTTTACGTTGGCATTATTATCCGTACTAGCGCTGCTGTTATTTAAACGTGAGCTTGTATTTAGCTGCTGCTGAGATCTGGTGACCATGCCCCTACGCCTACCTGGATTTTTCCCTCTAATGGACGAGTTTCTACCCCTTGCGGGTTGCTGGTTTGCGTTGGGTTCATTACTAGGTGTTGTATCGTTTTGTGTGTGTCCTGTGGCTAATTGTTCTGCTTGTAAATTATCGTTGGCTAGTAATTGAGATTCTAAAGTGCATGTTTGCCTACATATTGGGCAATTACGAGAAGTTCTTAAGTGTTCGGTTATACAACGAAGGTGAAATGGATGTCTGCGATCAGTTTCATTCAAAGGCTGGTGACAGATGTTGCAAAATGTCTCGTCTCCTCTCAATGCGCTTGTCAAATCTTCGTTGCTGTGACGTACTGACATTTTTAGACTGTTATACGAATTTAGTTTTATTTATTTATCATTTAATAGGTCCGTCTTCATGAAGTATAAGTATAAGTCATACTATTTTATTTTTAAACGCCTATTTTCAAACATAACGTGCATTTATTGTAAACTAATGGAACTGTTGGTTGTTAAAGTAAGGTTTTACCTTCTGGGTCAAGAATCGGAGCTTCTCCAATAACTTGTATTCTCCACAGAATATCCTGCCAAACTTTCGCTACCTGTAATCTGAAATTATTCGGATCCGCCTACTACTATGATTCGGTTCACCTTAGTCGACTATTCCGTGAGAACTCGAAATTTAATCGCGATTCTAAATGGCGAAAATCCGTTATCACTTAATAGCAAGAAGTATATTCCAAATTTCCAGTTACGTTTTCAATTAAATGATCTGCCTATTACTAGCGACCTAGTTTCGTTTCGGTCGGCCAATCCGGTTATTCGAATTAGGGTCGTTATTCCTGAAGCGAGTTGTAAGCACGCATACGTAATACCAAAACATATAATTGAATTGAATTAAATACAAGGCAAAAAAAAATGTAAAATGTTAATTATGGATGGATCTTGGAGCAATTTCTATGTGGATATATGCCCTTGTTTAATCGCTTGTTCTGTGTATGTGGATACAAGGTCTAAACTATATCGATCTGATAACGATCCAGTCTGACTGAATAGCAGCTGCTTGTTGTTGCTTCTAATCAGGTCAGACTCGGGCTCCACGTGTTGGGCGCCACTTTCTTTTCTATTCTACACTTTTGTATATGTAGTATTCAGATGGAAACATACTACGGCCTCACTGAGCGTGGATCCTGGAGATCAATGCCTAGTGCATAGAAAAAGTAGGAGGGCGTGCACTTCTAGCGTCGCTCTGACGTAGCGCGTCGGATATGTCGTGGGATCTTTTCCTAACCCGCTCTATACGGCCTCTTATGGATAGAAAGAAAGAATAAGTGCACTGTCTGTAAGCTATATGATGGGCCAAATAAAATAAGGTGAATTGTTGCTGAATTGCGCGTTACGTCTGTTAATAGACTGCAAGGGTGGCTGAGCTGATGTTTGCCCCCTCGTCTGTACCCTCCCGACCTTGGTAACACGATGGATTAGTTTGACGGTTACCCCTTAACAAATGTTTATTTACATTGGTTTAAATTTCATAGTATGCTTGATACATTATAACTTCATTTAGACGGACCATAATCCACAAACTATCTGATCATCTTGATCAACAATAGGTTTAACTTTTCAAAATTTAACTTTGCTAAATATACATAAATTCATTGTAACCTCAAACTTTAACTACTGACAGGCTATATATATATTGTATATATGTTGAATGACAACTACAGTATACATGGTATTCAATAATGGCAAAAAGAATGGGCAATACGTGTTTTCTTTTTAATTAACTAATTTAGGTATGCCAAATTATATGCACTAGTGCAACATCTGAGACGGTGTTTCAAAAATGTACTGTTTTGTATAAAATAATAATGTTTTACTTTCATTTACTCACACACATTCCTCCCTTGCGCGTTCGTTGGGCCCTTCGAAGATGCAGGTGATGATGCTGTTAAAAATCTTTAAATTTATGTTGACAACAGTCGATGATGTTGCATTTGCATTTACAAATGAACGATGTGCACTATATGTAAATATATATATAAGTGTCTTAATCTAATTCTGTAGAGAAAAATTGACTTTAATATGAGATATTTTTTTGTCTTCTATATAAAAAAATGGAGACAGTTTTTCTTTAAGTACTCAATAACTTGCGTGATCCAAATGATTGCGCTGATGAATTTGTACAGATCTACCAAGCGCTAGAGTGAGAGACAAACATTTTGCATCTTCTTATGTATGTCCAGTGTCAAAGTTCGGCGGAGCTTTTGAGCCAGTATGCTTCTCGGTGTTGAAAATGCACCTTGAGGTCGCAACCCGGGCTGTTGATGCCCTTCACGAAAAAGAGGCAGCTTCCCTGCAGCATACACAAATGTGCGCTTCCCAGAATTTAGGTTATGGGGACGGCTAAATACCAATTGGCCGATCGGTTGCTGATTTTCGCGCAGCGGCGTTACGTCTATGCTGCTGATGCGCAATAGTACTAGTCGCAGACCGGCCGGCAACAATATAATTTATGCTGGTCTGCCTGGAATAACGCCTTGTTAGACACACACATGTCAGATATGATAAAATTAAGATCACCTTTTTACGGATTTACCACTTGCACCCAATAATCCAATGCTTTTATCTACGCGGAGTTTTAAACATACTTTGTAGAAGATAAAATATAAACTAGCGCGTGTTAACCTTTGCAGATTTAAGGTTAATTGTAGCCAATTGTACTTGCAATTCAGAATGCAGTAATGCATCTGCGAGCTGAGGCCGTTCAAATCAAAGTGAACATGTGCTTCAATATTTTTCGCTAAGGTAGCGGAGTTCTCTTCCAATTTGCATTACCTCTTCATGGAATAACTAACTGTAAATGTTTATCTCATCTTTTCCCTTCAGTTTCGTCGCCTCGATTGTAGTGTGTATGTAAGAGATAGAACATGTTAAACCTCATCTTCTATTAGAGTGACAGGGCAAGCAAATGAGAAGAGCAAATGAGGTGAATTGCAGGTGACTGAGCTTTTGTCTCTTATACAATAATCTTATCGCATGCGATATTTAATTCGATTATCAGTGCGTGGACAGTTTCCTATTGGATTTGTTAACTGACCCCTACAGCGCAGTTAATTTCAGCGAGAGTCTCATCTCGAGAAGGTGTTAACTGAAAAAGGTCAGTATACGAAAAGAATCAGGTTTGTATGTCCTTCAAATGGTATATTCCTATTGACTTATCCTGTTCGTTAGCTAATTCATAATAAATAGGACTTATCTTTCCGATTACTGTGGCTTTGTTAAATACCGGCGCCAATTTGCTGCTAAACTTCTTTCCGGCGTTACTTTGCGCAAAACTACGAGCATGAACAATATCACCTATTTTCAGATGAACAGTTCTACTGCGTAAGTTATATCTCCTGGCATTAACATCATGAGCATCACCTATGTTTTCTTTGGCTTTACTTCGAGCTAAGAGTAACTTATCAGTAGTACTAATATTGGTGTCTTCTGACAGCAAATTCAATTTTCTGAGTAGATCATAGTCTTGTCCATTCATTACTATATTTTGGCCGAAACATAAGAAATATGGGGAAAAACCTGTGCTTCGATGCAAATTTGATCTCAACGAGCCGCTGATTTCATTTAAATTCTGATCCCAATTCGTATGGTCTGTGCCTATATATGCACGTATGGCGGCTAAAACGGATCTATTTAATCGCTCGCTCGCGTTTGCTTGGGGAGAGTAAATAGCTGTGCATCTATGCGATACGCCAAAACGTGTTAAGAATGCTTTAAAATGCCCCGATCGGAATTGTGACCCATTATCGGTTAAGATTGTTTCGGGCACGCCGAATGTATAAAATACATGGCTCTCCAGATAATCACAAATACGATGAGACGTAAATTTCTTTAAGGGGTGAAGAAAATGGAACTTCGTGTTATGATCTACGATGACCATAAGTCCGATATTACCACGTTTAGATCTAGGATAGGGACCTAGGAGATCCATGTACAGTTTTTGGAATGGTCTATCTGAAGTCATGGGTTTGCCCATTGGTGGTCTGAGAATGGTGTTTGGGCTTTTAGTTGACTTGCATACAGAACATTTTGCAACATAACTACGAATCTGGACTATCATTCCGGGCCAATAGAAATATTGTTTCAATTTTTCGGCTAACTTGCTCATGCCAACATGAGATGAGTCAGGGGGATAGTGTGCGCGATGCAGGACTGTTTCTCGAAATTTGACAGGCACCCACAATTTCCAAGATTCTGACTCTTGAATTGCATCGCCAGTGGGATGCTCGGTCCTTTTATAGACGAAATCATCTACTATTCTCAAATCTGGTAGTCTTGATTGGTTTTCTTTAATCCGCTTAATTAAATCGAGGTATTCATCTGAACGGAATTCTTTTGAAGTCGAATCAATAATTGGTCCGATGTCGGAAAGTTCACTGACATCAACTTCGTCACGCCGTGACAATGCGTCAGCTACAATGTTATGCGATCCGCTTCTATGTGTTATTATGAAAGAAAAACCCTGCAATCTAATTGACCACCTGGCAAGACGTCCTGACAAATCCTTTTGCTTCATAAGCCATTTTAAGGATGCATGATCTGTAACTACTATGAATTCTTGGCCTTCTATATAAGCTCTGATTTTGTTAATACCCTTTATGACCGCTAAACATTCGAGTTCGGTTACCGTGTAATTTCGTTGAGCTTTCGTTAATTTCTCGGACATGTATGCGATTGGCAATTCTATGCCGTCTTCGTTCTTTTGGGCAAGCACACAACCAAGACCATGTAAACTCGCGTCGCAAAGCAGAACGAAAGGCTTCGAAAAATCAGGTGTCATTAACAAGGGTGCACTTGTTAGTTTGGATTTTAACAAGTTAAAAGCGCTTTCCGCGTCCTGATTCCAATCAAATATTTTGTTCTTCTTTAAAAGATCCGTAAGTGGGCAAGTGATCGTTGCGTAATTCTCAACGAAACGCCTGTACCACCCTGAGAGTCCTAAAAATCTTCTAAGTTGCCTGACTGAAGTCGGAGGGGGAAAGTCTTTAACAGCGCTTACTTTTTGAGGATCTGCCTTTAATTGGCCGTATCCTATAATAAATCCTAAGTATTTGATCTCTAACATGCAAAACTTGGATTTGGCTATGTTAATCGTTAAATTAGCCTGGCGAAGGTACGATGCGATTTCTTCTAACAACTTCATATGTGAATCAAAATCGTCTGAAAGAACTAGAAGGTCATCTAAATATACAAATACACTGGTTTGTAGATGGGCAGGAATGACTTGATCCATCAATCTGCAAAGAGTTTGCGCCGCGTTACATAAACCGAAAGGCATGACCTTGTACTGATATAGCGGTCGATTTGGCACAGTGAATGCAGTATACTGACGAGATTTTTGCTCCAGTGGAATTTGCCAGAAGGCGTGTATCATGTCTAGTCCCGTGCTAAAGGTAGCCTACTGAGGATGCCGTCCACATGGGGTAAGGGATAAGCGTCTTTCAGTGTCACTTTATTTACTTCTCTCGAGTCTAAACATAAGCGCATTTTCCCTCCTTTCTTGACTAGAACACAATTGCTGCTCCAAGGACTTTTACTTTCTTCTATTACGTCAAGCGCAAGCATATTTTCAATTTCTGAAAACATTTCTTTTTCTTTCGCGGGAGATACTGGCCAATGACGCTGTTTGATGGGCTTAGCGTCGCCTATGTCGATGCTATGCTCTATCAAATGCGTTCTCCCTAAACCTTCTTTTTCATACGATGGTAGCTTGCTGATGACTATATTCAGTTTATTTTGCTGAGATATTGAGAGTTTATGTCTTTTTGAAGTGTCTGGTAAATCGTCTTCTCGACCTACGTCAAGTTCAGATATTGTTGGCGTTATATCGGTAATTTTATCCAACAAACCAAAATCTTTCCAGAAACCTATGCCTAAGTAGATATCCTGCTTCAAATCTGGTATTATAAAGAATTCTACTGGAGCTTTTTGGTTTCGGTAAATAATGTCGATAATAAGTTTGCCAACTACGGAACATTCTGAATTCTTGTCACAGATTTTTATTTTAGTGTATAATCTGTTATCACTGTCGCTGAGAAAAATGGCAGAAAGTAGCTTTCGGCGGCTATTTCTTACATTTTTCCAAAAGGCGCGCAAGCGAGAAGTTGAACGTCTACTTTTTGGTGGCCATTCACAACTGCACACATCACCAAAGATACGTTGCTTAGCTGCTGCATATTGTGCTGCACGAATATGATATGGCTGGAAAATATTTGTTTTTGTTGTTGGGTCAGATCTGGCGGGTTGTGTATTGCACTCGGACTCTAAACTGAGATCCGTTTGTGTGCTACAATCTGACCTTAAAATTTTGGATGCGACAGGTAGGTTTGGGCTGACGCATCCGGCAGTCGGTTTTCCGACGGATTACATGTCTTGCATTTGGGCTTATAGGTGTTTTTGGCACCACACCCGAAACAGAAGATACTGCGAGCCTCAAGACAGTCCTCAAACCTGTGTCCTATTTTATCGCAGTTCCAACATTTTAGTGGCTTGTACTGAACTGCCAGTACTTCTTTTGTTGTCGATTCTTCAGAATCTTGCTCAATTTGAGAAATGAATGGACGCGAATTTGCACTACCTTTCCCTGCATGAGTCTTTAGTTGCTTGCAGTATTGATCATGAGTGCGAATCTCTTCTCTCAGTCGAGACAACGTCTTTATGTTAAGGTGCATTAGTTCATATCGAACTGAGGATTTCGCATGTCGTATTAAAAGGTGAACTAAAGATTCTTCTGAGATCTTGTTTTTCAATCTCGCAACGAGTTTTTCTACATGGAATTGATATTCCTCAAATGATTCTTTCTCTCCTTGATGTCTACTATTAATTGATTCCCAGATGTCCATATCTGAGTCGATATCCCTGAATTTCTGCATAAATTCCTTACAAAAGTCATCCCAAGTGAGATAATTGCGGGAACGGTGGTATTGCCAGTACCATTCGTTGGCTTTACCGGCGAAAAACAAATCTCCATTTAAGTTCTGCTGTGCTAATGATTTAACTCTGTAGAGAAATTCTTCAGCATTAAGACCATCTTTGACTCCATCAAATTTGATGCGCCAACTTTGAATGATGCTTGGAACTTTTTCAGGCTGAACCTGCGTGTTAGACCTAGTCGAGATGTGACTATGTCGACTATTATTCGAGTTTGGGTTCGAACTAATTGTATTATAAATTGGTACTGTTCGTGGTAACTGACTCGGTAAGTCGTTTCTAGTTTCTTGCACGTTAGAAGTGATGTGATGGCCTAAACTCAAGGAAGACAACTGTGTTTGTATGTATGCCGTCAAGTTTTGCAGCATTTGTTGTTGCTGAACCTGCATAGCAGTTTGGATTGCATTATTAATGTCATCAATATTCATTCTGGTGTTGTTTACGTTGGCATTATTATCCGTACTAGCGCTGCTGTTATTTAAACGCGAGCTTGTATTTAGCTGCTGCTGAGATCTGGTGACCATGCCCCTACGCCTACCTGGATTTTTCCCTCTAATGGACGAGTTTCTACCCCTTGCGGGTTGCTGGTTTGCGTTGGGTTCATTACTAGGTGTTGTATCGTTTTGTGTGTGTCCTGTGGCTAATTGTTCTGCTTGTAAATTATCGTTGGCTAGTAATTGAGATTCTAAAGTGCATGTTTGCCTACATATTGGGCAATTACGAGAAGTTCTTAAGTGTTCGGTTATACAACGAAGGTGAAATGGATGTCTGCGATCAGTTTCATTCAAAGGCTGGTGACAGATGTTGCAAAATGTCTCGTCTCCTCTCAATGCGCTTGTCAAATCTTCGTTGCTGTGACGTACTGACATTTTTAGACTGTTATACGAATTTAGTTTTATTTATTTATCATTTAATAGGTCCGTCTTCATGAAGTATAAGTATAAGTCATACTATTTTATTTTTAAACGCCTATTTTCAAACATAACGTGCATTTATTGTAAACTAATGGAACTGTTGGTTGTTAAAGTAAGGTTTTACCTTCTGGGTCAAGAATCGGAGCTTCTCCAATAACTTGTATTCTCCACAGAATATCCTGCCAAACTTTCGCTACCTGTAATCTGAAATTATTCGGATCCGCCTACTACTATGATTCGGTTCACCTTAGTCGACTATTCCGTGAGAACTCGAAATTTAATCGCGATTCTAAATGGCGAAAATCCGTTATCACTTAATAGCAAGAAGTATATTCCAAATTTCCAGTTACGTTTTCAATTAAATGATCTGCCTATTACTAGCGACCTAGTTTCGTTTCGGTCGGCCAATCCGGTTATTCGAATTAGGGTCGTTATTCCTGAAGCGAGTTGTAAGCACGCATACGTAATACCAAAACATATAATTGAATTGAATTAAATACAAGGCAAAAAAAAAATGTAAAATGTTAATTATGGATGGATCTTGGAGCAATTTCTATGTGGATATATGCCCTTGTTTAATCGCTTGTTCTGTGTATGTGGATACAAGGTCTAAACTATATCGATCTGATAACGATCCAGTCTGACTGAATAGCAGCTGCTTGTTGTTGCTTCTAATCAGGTCAGACTCGGGCTCCACGTGTTGGGCGCCACTTTCTTTTCTATTCTACACTTTTGTATATGTAGTATTCAGATGGAAACATACTACGGCCTCACTGAGCGTGGATCCTGGAGATCAATTCCTAGTGCATAGAAAAAGTAGGAGGGCGTGCACTTCTAGCGTCGCTCTGACGTAGCGCGTCGGATATGTCGTGGGATCTTTTCCTAACCCGCTCTATACGGCCTCTTATGGATAGAAAGAAAGAATAAGTGCACTGTCTGTAAGCTATATGATGGGCCAAATAAAATAAGGTGAATTGTTGCTGAATTGCGCGTTACGTCTGTTAATAGACTGCAAGGGTGGCTGAGCTGATGTTTGCCCCCTCGTCTGTACCCTCCCGACCTTGGTAACACGATGGATTAGTTTGACGGTTACCCCTTAACAAATGTTTATTTACATTGGTTTAAATTTCATAGTATGCTTGATACATTATAACTTCATTTAGACGGACCATAATCCACAAACTATCTGATCATCTTGATCAACAATAGGTTTAACTTTTCAAAATTTAACTTTGCTAAATATACATAAATTCATTGTAACCTCAAACTTTAACTACTGACAGGCTATATATATATTGTATATATGTTGAATGACAACTACAGTATACATGGTATTCAATAATGGCAAAAAGAATGGGCAATACGTGTTTTCTTTTTAATTAACTAATTTAGGTATGCCAAATTATATGCACTAGTGCAACATCTGAGACGGTGTTTCAAAAATGTACTGTTTTGTATAAAATAATAATGTTTTACTTTCATTTACTCACACACATTCCTCCCTTGCGCGTTCGTTGGGCCCTTCGAAGATGCAGGTGATGATGCTGTTAAAAATCTTTAAATTTATGTTGACAACAGTCGATGATGTTGCATTTGCATTTACAAATGAACGATGTGCACTATATGTAAATATATATATAAGTGTCTTAATCTAATTCTGTAGAGAAAAATTGACTTTAATATGAGATATTTTTTTGTCTTCTATATAAAAAAATGGAGACAGTTTTTCTTTAAGTACTCAATAACTTGCGTGATCCAAATGATTGCGCTGATGAATTTGTACAGATCTACCAAGCGCTAGAGTGAGAGACAAACATTTTGCATCTTCTTATGTATGTCCAGTGTCAAAGTTCGGCGGAGCTTTTGAGCCAGTATGCTTCTCGGTGTTGAAAATGCACCTTGAGGTCGCAACCCGGGCTGTTGATGCCCTTCACGAAAAAGAGGCAGCTTCCCTGCAGCATACACAAATGTGCGCTTCCCAGAATTTAGGTTATGGGGACGGCTAAATACCAATTGGCCGACCGGTTGCTGATTTTCGCGCAGCGGCGTTACGTCTATGCTGCTGATGCGCAATAGTACTAGTCGCAGACCGGCTGGCAACAATATAATTTATGCTGGTCTGCCTGGAATAACGCCTTGTTAGACACACACATGTCAGATATGATAAAATTAAGATCACCTTTTTACGGATTTACCACTTGCACCCAATAATCCAATGCTTTTATCTACGCGGAGTTTTAAACATACTTTGTAGAAGATAAAATATAAACTAGCGCGTGTTAACCTTTGCAGATTTAAGGTTAATTGTAGCCAATTGTACTTGCAATTCAGAATGCAGTAATGCATCTGCGAGCTGAGGCCGTTCAAATCAAAGTGAACATGTGCTTCAATATTTTTCGCTAAGGTAGCGGAGTTCTCTTCCAATTTGCATTACCTCTTCATGGAATAACTAACTGTAAATGTTTATCTCATCTTTTCCCTTCAGTTTCGTCGCCTCGATTGCAGTGTGTATGTAAGAGATAGAACATGTTAAACCTCATCTTCTATTAGAGTGACAGGGCAAGCAAATGAGAAGAGCAAATGAGGTGAATTGCAGGTGACTGAGCTTTTGTCTCTTATACAATAATCTTATCGCATGCGATATTTAATTCGATTATCAGTGCGTGGACAGTTTCCTATTGGATTTGTTAACTGACCCCTACAACCTCTAGCTTAGCACCTTCCCAGAGGGCGTCCATCTTGGCCACAGTTTCGGTGACCCACTTCAGGGTGAGGTCATCCTTACAGCTCAATATCTTTACCCCGTTGAGCCACCCCGCTCCATCGAAGGTGGTAGGCTGAGACTCTGGTTCCTCCATTCTTTTGAATAGGGCGTCCAACAGCCTCAGCTCTACCATCTTCCACTTCTCAGGTGTCATTTTGGGGGCTTTATCCACCTTCTGGCGTGGCCGCTTGCTCGCAAGCACATCCGCCTAGTCCTGGTCTTCAGACCGCTGCCTTTTAGTGAGCAGCAACTCCTCGACCTTGTTGGCATATTGGCTTGAAGTGGCCTTCATTGCCAATTTTCCCTCGAAGTGTTTCCGGCCTTCTTCGATCCTCTCTTCGGCCCACTCCAGATTTTTCCTCTCCTCAGGGGTGAGTTTGTTGCTGCCAGCGAGCCGAGATTTGATTTTCAAGGCTGCCTAATACTGAGCTTTGGCTCTCAAGCCTTCCTTTGTCTTTTTGGGCCCTTCCCTACTAAGGGAGGTGGAACCCTTGATAAGGGAGCGCAGGAGGCTTTATTCCATCACAGCGCTGATGTCGTTGCCTTGAGGGTCGCTGTCCGAGTCTACATGGACTCTGGTACCGCGCCGCATCTTGGCTTTTTTTTGATGTTGCGGCCGTAGGGGTTTTCACCCCCCCGTGCCCGCCAGTGGTAGCATTCACGGCTTCCACCGACGTTTGGGCTGACATCCCAGCCCGAGTTTTATTTATTTATTTATTTAGTTTATAGTCGAACTATGATCAGTCGACTTTTTTAAAAGTAAAGAAACAATTAAAATTAGATTTAAATTATTTAAGTTGAATTTTAAACTGGAGGTAATTTTAAATTAAAGGTAAAACCTTAAATGTAAAAAAAAAAGAAAAAATTAAAAATTGTGCAAATGTGCAAATGTGCAAACTGGGATAAAGAAAAGCCGATACAACATTTGTTGCAGAGGATTGGGGAAAACCCAGAAAAACCCAATCAGATCAGGAGAGTTAGTGTTAGTAACCAAATGTAAGAGTGTTAAAGCATGCAGTATTTTGAAAGTACTACTATGAATACAAAGAAGACAATTATGTGTTTGACTAAATTCTAGATAAGTGGGCGAGGAGTTGTAATTTTAAGCTAGATATCAAGTTGTTATTGTTAGCTACAATTAAGTATAGTTTATTATAGTCCGAACATAATACCCTGAATGGCTCATGCAGGGCATAGTTCGAGCTACAATTGGGAAGTTTTAGAGGAAGGTAATTACGGGTGATTCTACCAGGGACAGAAAAGTGTAGTCTACTAAGTAAGTCGCTACTATCTATGTCACCTTGGATAAGGTTGTTAATAAATATAACACCAAGCATGGTTCTACGATTAGCTAGAGAAGGCAGATTAAGTAACAAAAGTCTACTAGGATAGGAAGGAAGTCTTGAATTTACATCCCAGTTAAGGCCTCGCAAGGCAAACATTAAGAAGTTTTTTTGTACGGATTCAATGCGGTCTCTATGAACTGTGTACTGAGGGTTCCAGACACATGATCCGTACTCGAGAATTGGACGAACAAGCGAAGTGAAGAGAGTCTTAGTTAAGTAAGGATCGTCAAACTCCTTAGACCATCTCTTAATAAAGCCGAGTACACCCATAGCTTTATTAACCATTGATGATATATGTTCAGAAAACTTGAGTTTTCGGTCCAAACGGACACCTAGATCATCAACCAGGGAAATTCTTTCCAAGGTACAACCACAAAGAGAGTATGATACGTACTTTGGGCAGGCACGTGAGAATGTCATCAGCTTGCATTTTGAGCTGTTCAGATTAAGGAGATGTGCACGACACCAAGAAAAGAAACAATCTAGGTCAGATTGAAGGCGAGAATGACAGGAGTCGTCTCTAAATTGAAAACAGAGCTTGACATCATCCGCGTACATGAGAGTACGTGAGTTAAGTATGACCGTTGGGAGGTCATTGATGAAAAGTGTAAAAAGCAGGGGACCTAAGTGGGTTCCCTGAGGAACACCAGATGTGGCATGAACGGGATAGGAACGAGTATTTTTAAAGAGGACTCGTTAGGTTCTGTCACTCAAATAGCTCACAATCCAACTAAGAAGTTTTGGTGAGAAACCGAGAAGATTTAGTTTATGTGCAAGAAGGGAATGGTTGACTGAGTCAAATGCCTTACTGAAATCAGTATAAATGACATCAGTTTGAAGATTTTCCTGAAATCCTTTTACCACAAAGGATGTCAGCTCAAGCAGATTTGTCGTGGTAGAACGACGCTTTACAAATCCGTGTTGAAAAGGGGATATAACGGATGTACTGAAATGCTGCAAGTGAGGAGTAATAACATTCTCGAAGAATTTCGGTATAGCCGACAATTTAGAGATACCTCTATAATTGCTTGCATCAGACTTGCTGCCCTTTTTATGTAAAGGGATGATAAAGGATTCCTTCCATATGGATGGAAACGAGGCAGTTACTAAGGACAGCGAAAATAGTTTGAGCAATGGCTTACATAAGGAGTTGGCACAGTATCGAAGTACACAGGCGGGGATACCATCGGGACCTGGTGAGAAGACTGGTTTAACCAATCGAAGATCCCTAATAAGTGAACTTTCATTCAGTAAAGGTGTGAAGATGCCATTCGAGCTTGGTACGCTATATGGATAGGAGTGAATGTTTGGCGTAGAGGAAGAATAAGTTGTTTGAAAAAACTTGGCAAACATATCGGCAATGGCCTGATCTGTGTTCGCCTCAGCGTTATCGAACATAAGTTTAGAAGGAAAGCCCGCTGACCTACGCTTCATGTTAACAAAACTATAAAACTGTTTAGGATTCTGAAAGAACTGAATCCTACATCTGGTCAAATAGTTTTTATAACACTTCGCGTTAAGCACGGTAAAATTTGCCCGAGCAGTTAGGTAGAAGGAAAAGACAAGCGGTGAGTTTTTCAGCTTGTATTTCTTAAATAAGCTACTCTTTAAGTTTTTTAAGCGAGACAACTCTTTTGTAAACCAAGGAGGCCTACTTGAGCTTGTCGGATGGAAAACCGAACACAGATATCAAAAGCAGAGTTAAGGGTTTTATAAAATATATTGATAGCCACTGACATATCAGTTGATAGATAAAAGTCAGACCAATCACAATATGAAATTAAATAATTTAAGTGTTCAAAGTCTGCTTTCTTAAAGCAGCGCACGCGATTGCACGGCTTTACACTTTTATCCACAAAGCTAATACCCAAGTCGAGATTCACTTCGAAAGTGGGATGATAAGGATCTTCAGGTAGGGAAAGAGGTTGTGCCCTGTCTAAAATCACCCTGGAAGGATCTGAGACGAAACATAGATCAAGCGATCTGTTTAAAGTGTTTTTGACATGATTAACCTGCGACAAAGACATGTCAAACAAACCATCAAACAGATCATGTTGCCGGGAGGGCAGAAGGAAGTTTCCCTCCGCAATGGATGTCCAATTACATTCCGGGATATTAAAGTCACCCAGGACTATGAAATGATCTCTGTCTGATAACAGATTAAAAATAGTCTTAATTGCAGACAAATGTTGCGAGTAGACTGATAATTCCGATGACGGCGGAATATAGGAGCAGGTTATATACAAGAAAAAACCGGGAAAGTGTAGTTTTACACAGATTAATTCGATGTCGAATTGAAACTCCGGCTGTAAGAGGTCCGACATAATGGAGGAGTCTACTGCAATCAGTACTCCACCACCCCGTCGGTCAGGTCGATCAATCCTGTAAGTTGTATACCTATCTGGAAAGACTTCAGAGCTTAGAATCTCTGGTTTTAACCAGGTTTCGGTAAAGGCAATAATTTGGGAAGTAAAGGCAAGACTATGAAGATAAAGACTAGAGATTTTACTACAGAGGCCTCTAACATTTTGATAGGAAAGAATTAAGGAAGAAAGAATATTTGTGTGTCCCCTAGCATTTTCAAAGGCATGAAGAGAAGAGAACTTCAGTTTTTTGAGGACTTTGCACTTGTTGTAGGTCCACTTGGCGATGTAACGGCCAATGTGGGAAGAGTGACGGTCGTTCGGCTTTTTTGTTTTGGAGTGAACTCCTTAACAATAAGGTCGGGCGGCCAGAAAGAAGCTGCGCAAACGTCTTTAAACTGTTCTGCAGGGAGAATGATTTTGAAAGAAGAAATGTCGCGCTTTAATTTGAAGTTGAATTTTTTAACTATCAAATCATTTACAGGCATCCTTTCGAGAATGTACGATTGTACATCTTCTATGGTTGTGTCTGGAGCCAAGCGAGAGATAAACACCAATTTTTTGGGTTTAATCGCAATCAGAGGTTTTATACTCGGTGCCTGACTAGCAGGCATGATTGCGGAAACATTACCCGTTACGTTGTTATCATTGCTCGTAATGGGAGTAGGCACAAGAGGGGCAGCAAGAGGTTTCGGTGCGGTAACATTGCTGCTAGTTTTTTTTTTTTTTGTGCAACTAGAAGAGCAAGACGGTATAGGGGAAATTAGACTTAGAAGATCAGAAGAAGAAGCCTTGGAAGAAGGTAGATTGGTGGTCTTTAGATTCGTAGTAACTGAATCTAAAGGAATACTAAGAGGAGCAGGTGGCTTAGTGACTAAAATTGTCACAGAGCCAGCATCCAATGTAGTCTGCATTAGCATCTGAAGAGCATTTGCAATTTGCTGCAGAGCACGACACCATGTTAATAAAATAGATATGCCTTCGAATAGTAGGGGACAACGAAGAGAGCAATAGAATATTAAGACAAATTTCTTGAGAGAGCAAGAAACAGTTACAGCGCCGAAAACAGGCAAGCAAACGAGAACGAAAATAAAAAAACAAATATAGCGAGCACTCGAGGTAAACAAAACAACAGCAGCTGTTACGTCTACAACAAAAGCACTACACAACTTACTCAGAGAGCGAAATTTACTTTCGTGAGCGGGAGAGCAGGAAAGTGTAAGAATATTAGTAAAAACAAAAACAAAAAAAACTTGACGCCAAGACGCGCAAGTGAAAAGAATTAAAATTTTTGTAAGCGAATTCACTAATAAGGCAGGATTAGTATGCTACTTTAAGCTTTTACTCACAGGGTTAGCACTAGTAAGATACAGCAGTATTAATGAAAGCACATAAGCAGATCAATTAAACAGAATTATTAAGAAACACAGGGAGCAAAAGCAAAACACGTCCAAGCACCACGAGTAAGTGAGTTGACCCAGTTGTTAGTTCCATCTACTTCTATTTATTGGTTAATTTTGTTCTTGGGAACCACCCCATAGCATTTTAGGCCTATCTGCTAGGCACCTCTGACCATGGCTGCGGACACCACAGCACCAGACTTTGATTGTCCGCATGTTGTTGCGTCCTTGCCTTAGCTGGGCCGTGTATTGGCCCAAGCCCTAAGCAACAGGACAGTGCCTGACTCTGAAGTTTGAGTCAATACACAGCCCATTGCCCAGCCGGCACTCTCGTGGAGGGTTCAGTCAGAGGATTTGTGCCAGCCATTGTTGTTGTCTTTAATCTCATTGATTGCCTCACGCATTAACATTGAGATACGTCCCTGAGACTTTTTTATATAATTAACGACGTAGCTGCAGCAAGCATAGGGGTCTAAAATAAACTGAATATCCATATTTGCTCGCTGCAACAAAAGGAGGTGCTTGTTATAAGCGTTAAGCTTGATTGCTGAAAAAGATCGCTTCAAAAAAACTTTTGGTCTCTTTATACTTGATCTTACAGCATTAATGCAGCCCTCATAACTAACGATAAGTTGATCGTGGGACAAAAAATGTTAAAATCGTTATAATTTTATACGCTTTCATGAAAACTAAAAGCTCCGGCCACCTAGTTTCCGCTAGAAAACGCTGCGGAAAATGTTAAAAAAAAAAAAAAGTTGGAAGCCCTACCTGCCTAATCATAGCCATCACTTTCTTTTTTTCGTCATCCCAATGAGCAGGAGACGTGCGAATACCTTTTAAAACAAGCAAAATAATACGGGTTTGTAGTACGTTAAACTAAATAAGCAATTTAATTATTGCTCTTTTTAAATGAAACTTCGCGGAAAGTGAAAATTAGCTAGGCTGCTACGAATTAAAAAGAACACCACCAAGTTGAATGATCCAAATGAGAGTAATTCTATTTTTGACAAAAGGAGAAGGCAAGAGCACAAAGTAAAGACTTACAGCTTACAGCTTATGCTAATTAACAGTGTTTCATTATGATTATTGAGTGACTTCAAGTTATACGTATGTATGTATACTACTTAAACACAAAAAACTGCTACTTAATAGAAAAAAGCTACTACTTAATATAAAAGGCTACTACTTAATGTAAAAGTACATTTTTTGTTATACTACTAAATGACTCGGATCTAACATTCAGGCCACGTTGAAGGACTAAACTTCCAAAAAACAATTCATAATTGAAAAACCGATTGGCCTTGCCTTGCAGCTCCAGGATGTAGTCCCTGGACTACGCTTGCCAGAACCGCTGTCTGAGCATTGACAGCAGCTGCCACCTGCGCGTATACTGCGCTCGGACCCTTGCGGCAGCGAACGCAGGGCTTGGCCTATGAGCAGGTGCCCTGGTGTTAGGGCCTCTGCATCGTTGGGGTCTGCACTGCATGGCGGCATTGGACGCGAGTTGAGGTTTGCTTCGACCTCTGCCAAGTGTGTGCGGACCTCTGCCTCTGTGAGGGAGGCATCTCCTGCCAGTCCACAGCGGTTTCCGCTGCGAACGACTGCAGTTGAGACCTCTGCTCCTCGATTGCCTTCAGAAGATCCTGGTGCTGGTTCCTGGCTCCTAGAAAATTGGTCGCGTTGTCGGAATATATCCTCCGCGGAACACCACGTCTTGCGATGAAACTTCTAAGGGCAATAATAAAACAATTAGTGGATAAATCAGGAACCAACACTATGTGAACAGCCTTCGAAGCAAAACATACGAATATTGCTATATACATTTTAATAGGTGGCCGACCACGAATTCGTAATGAAATGTTTATCGGTCCACAAAAATCAACTCCACAGATATAAAAGGGACGCACTGCGGAAAATCTGTATGTGGGTATATCACCCATTATTTGGTCTAATAATTTTGGTTTATATCGAAAACAATGAATGCATCTCCGAACTATTTGAGTGCATTCTCTTCGAGCATTTACGATCCAAATCTCTTGTCGAAGCAGACTGAGCATTGTTTTTGGACCGGCATGGTAATTTTTTAAATGTAAATGTCGAAGATATATTTCAACCAAATGATTTTTGTTTGGCAATAAAATCGGAAATTTAGTGTTATGTGACAATGGAGCATTTAAAAGTCTGCCACCTACTCTGATTAAAGAACAGCGTCTTTTAATTTTAGAGAATTTTCGGACGAAGGGAGTTAATGCCTGTAAACCAGGCTGAAGGGGTTTGGCTTTCTTAATCTTGTCATATTCATTTACATACTCGTTGCTTTGAATAATTTCAAATAATTTTAACGAGGCGAAATGCAGCTCATCGGAACTTAATTGTTTCGATCGTTTCTGTATTTTACACAAATTTAGAAATTTATACATATAAGCGAGAATACGAGTTAGCTTTGTATACGACCCAATGCGACTTATGCATTTTACCAAAAAGTTTTCTCCAGTGGCAATAAAGACATTTGCAGTTTTCTTGAATTCTAAGTTTAACATGTCAGCTGGAATCGCTATATGATTATTTTTGGGCCAATGCTCTTCATTTTCTAATAAAAGGTCCATTGAACCAAAGAGAATACTTCAGTTCCTGAACAGTACATCCGCGAGACTCAATATCTGATGGATTAAATTTAGTTGGTACATGTTGCCAGGATATTCTCTGAGACAATTCTTGAATTGTAGCAATACGATTGGCTACGAAAGTTGCAAGAATGGATGGCGAAGTATTTATCCAATGTAGTGTGATCTCAGAATATGTCCAAAAATACACACTCTCGATTCTACAATGGTCAAGCACATGTTTTATTGAAGACCAAAATTGAGCCAACATTGTGGCCGCACATAATTCAAGCCTTGGAATTGTTTCTGTTTTTAATGGAGCTTTGCCTTAGCTGCAAGCAGCTGGCATTGAATTTTTCCTTTATAAAGTGCTCGAACATATAAACAACAACCATAAGCGTGGCTGGATGCGTCTGCAAATCCATGAATCTGAACTCTTGAGGATCCACTAGCATAAGTATATCTTGGTACTTCAATAGTATGAATGTCCTGCAAATTTTGCGTGAAATTTGACAAACTTATAGTCAAAGACATGGGGATAGACTCATCCTAATCTAATTTCAACTGCCATATTTCTTGCATTTTTGAAGTGACGCTTATTGGACTCAATAGTCCAAGTGGATCGAACAAACAAGCACTGATCGAAAGTATTGTGCGCTTTTTAGGAATTGTATCCTGAAATTGTTTGTCAAAGCGATATCGAAATATATCACCTTTTGGAATCCACGTCATTCCTAAGGTCTTGGTAGAATCGGCATCATTGAAGTTAAAGGATTTTTCACATTGATTTCCTTTTGATAATTGTGGATGGTTAGAAAACCACTTTGTTAATTTTAGTCCGCCTGAAGCCAAGACTTCCGACACATGTTTACATATTAAATTTAGTGTGTCAAGGTCGTCAGCTCCTGTGAGCATGTCATCCACATAAAAGTCATTGCAAATCACTTCAGCTCCAGTGCAAGGATCGTATTGCCAAAAATGGAGCTGCTGATGTGCCATAAGTCACGGTATTTAACCGAAAGACTTGCAAAACATCAGTTGGTTTTTCTCGCCACAAAACGAGTTGAAAGTTGCGATCTTTTTCAGCCACCATTACTTGTCTATACATTTTTTCTACATCGGCTGTCAGTGCATACCGATTCAAACGAAACCGAATTAATGACAAAATTAGTTCCCTCTGAATAGTTGGACCCACCATAAGCATATCATTTAATGATTTCTGTGATGTTGTCTTGCACGAGGCATCAAAAACAACTCGAAGTTTGGTGGTACTACTATCAGATGTGGTATGAAATAATGTGGTCCTGGTGGAATCTGATTATTTGTAGCTGACATATGGCCTAACTCAAGGTACTCTTTCATAAATTGAGTGTACATTGAATAGAGTGTAGAGTCTTTAGACACTCTACGATCTAATGATAAAAATCGACGCTTAGATGCATCAAATGAAGACCCCAAACCAAACGGGTCAGATTTAAATGGCAAACTAACCTCCAATCTACCTGAAGACAACTGGCGTATATTTTTCTTAAAATGACCCTCACATGCAAGTTGCTCAGCTGAATAGTTAACATTTGACCATAATTTCGGCATTTCTTCTATCTCCCAAAGTCTTTCTACAAGAGCTTCTAATGTACCATGTTCTGAAGTAGCAATCATGGCACAAGATACCGGGTGAGTGTTTAATTGTTTCTATCGACCCGCTACTACCCATCCTAATAATGTTTTTTGGAGTAAAGGTGCATCTTCAGATAATTTAATTTGTCCCGAACACAGCATTTCAAAGAAGTGATCAACTCCAATTAACAAGTTCTGAGGTTTGTGGAAACGAGGATCAGCTAGTTCAATGTTTGCTGGGATTTTCCATTTGCTGATCAGGAGGTTATAATCTGTCTGATCTGACGTAATTGAACTTAGATCCCAAAAATCTGCACTAAACTGGTAGTTATTTACTCGAGAGTGCACTGTAGCATTGACTTCCCCTTTGTCTACTTAATTTGACTTGTCTATTACTGACATAGTCAACTATTGGTTCTTGAGAGCCTTTCCGAACCAATCATGTACTTTGACTACAGCTGTAGCAAGTGTGGATTGCTCATTATCACTGGCAATGTGATTTACTTGAGCGCTAAGAACTGGCGCAGTCTGTTGACTATGGGACTGATTCTGAGCTATATACCTGTGCAATAAGGTGTGATGCGATTTATAGAGTAAACTCCGCACTTAGAGTATGAGCACATTGGGGTTTTATGTCCCTGATGAAGACAGTTTATACTTAACCCCTTACCTTTGGAGAATTCAAACCGTTCCAGAACAGGCATTGCTGCAAACCCTTGACAGTTGACAATACTATGGTTAGAGTTGCAATACAGACAACTCGGATCAACTGAACTTGTAGATTTGGAACAGGCAAATGATGACTTTTTGGGTTTTCTAATTGGGATCTCAGGTTTTGATTCAACTCTGGCTCTTGAGGATTCCTCAGCAGTCAGATGTTGATATCGCCTATTGAGATTTAAAAATCAAGTTACTCTTCATATTTTGATTTTATAATATAATATGCCTTAAATAGAACGAGATGAATGATCATTGCATTGGCTACATCTTTTTCATTACCCAACGACAAAAGGAATTCAAAAATTGCCAAAAACTTATCAATTATTGACCTCAATGCGGATGCAGATGGCTTAGTCACAGGATGAATGTCAAACAGCTGAGCGAGTGTATCGAAGAAAATAAGGCATTTATTGTCGTAAACACGGTGCAAACTTGCTAATGCTTTTGTATAATTTATATATTTAGTTATTTATTTATTTAATGTCAACTAAAACAGTCGACTTAAAATTAAAATTAAAAATTAGATTACATCAAATTAAAATTGAAGACTTTTTAAAAAAAAAGAAAAAAAGAAAATAATTTAGAATTTGAAATTAAAATTTTGCAATAAGTCAATAATAAAAATTAATTAATAGTATGTATTTTTAAATTTAGGCTGGGGATAACAAAACAAGAATTCTCGATCCAACATTTGCGGCAAAGGATTGGGGAAAACACAGTAAAACCCAATTAGATCGGTAGATTAATATTAGTTGTAAGCATGTAGTGTTAATTGATTGAGGATAGACAGTTTAACAGAGTAAAGGGAGGACTCGGAGTTGAAAACTCTAGACAGTCTGTTGTAGTCAGCACAGAGAACTCGGAAGGGATCATGCAAGCTATAGTTAGTATTACAGAAGGCCAAGGATAGTGGCATAAAATTACGAGTAACTCTAGAAGGAATACAGAAATTAAGTTGAGTAAGCAGAGTAGGGGAATCTATTTTGTACTTTATTAGCTTTACAATAAACATAACGCCTAACATAATACGACGGTTAGTTAAAGAAGGTAGGTTAATTAGAAGGAGTCTACTAGAGTATGGTGGTAAGTCTACACCCGGAACCCAATTAAAACTGCGCAAGGCAAAGAGTAGAAACTGCTTTTGAACAGACTCAATTCTATCTTGGTGAAAATGGTATTGCGGCGACCACACGCAAGACCCATATTCAAGAGTTGGACGAACAAGAGAAGTGTAAAGCAACTTTGTCGTGTAAGGATCCTCGAATTCTTTGGCCCATCTTTTGATGAACCCGAGTAGTCGAAATGCCTTATTGACAATTTGTGTAATGTGACGATCAAATTTCAATTTATGATCAAAGAGGATACCTAAATCAGCTACTTCAGATATTCTTAAGAGTGGGGTTAGGTTAAGATTGTAATTGATGACATGATAGTTACATCTGTAAAATGGCATAACCTTGCACTTCAAACAGTTAAGATGCAGCAGATTATGGCTGCACCATTCAAAAAACAAATCAAGATCTGTTTGAAGAAGGTTATTTGCTGGATCATTGTGTGTCAAACAGAGTTTCACATCATCAGCATACATAATAATGTTAAAGTGAAGGAGTATTGAAGGAAGATCGTTAATAAAAAGGTTAAATAGCAATGGTCCAAGGTGGCTGCCCTGAGGAACACCAGAAGTAACTAAGATCGGCTTAGAGAGACATTCTTTAAAAAGAACTCGTTGACCTGTTAGTTAAATAATCGGATATCCACAGAAGGAGCTTTTGAGGAAAACCAATCAAATTTAACTTATGAATTAAGAGATTATGATTTACGGAGTCAAATGCTTTACTGAAGTCAGTATAGACCACATCAGTTTGCATTTTGTTCCGAAATCCTAGATTGATGTGAGATGAGAATTCTAAAAGATTAGTAGCTGTTGATCTTGCCTTTATAAACCCATGTTGATGGGGTGAAATTATAGATTTACACATAAAAGTTAACTGGGCCGTAAAATTTTTTTCAAAAATCTTAGGAATTGCGGACAACTTGGAAATACATCTATAGTTCTTCACATCATGGTTATAACCACTTTTGTGAAGAGGAATGGAAAAGAGTTTTTCCAAATAGGTGGGAAATAACTATTGGATAGTGACAAGTCAAATAGCTTATGAATTGGATTCAAAATCGAATCAGCACAAAATCTAAGTACGCATGCTGGAATTCCGTCAGGGCCAGGAGAAAAAACGGGTTTTATCGTTTTAAGATCAATTAGTAGAGAGGTTTTGTCGATAGAAGGACAGAAGACAGTGTTAAAATTTTCTATACTATAAGGGTATGGATGTAAAGGGGAACTATAAGGTTCTGTTAAATAAGTTGATTGAAAAAAGTCTGCAAACAAATCGGCAGCTGCCTGATCATTAGTTGCTTCCTTATTTTCGTATGATAGAGAGGGAGGAAATCTACTTGATTTACGTTTTAAGTTAACAAAGTTATAAAACTGCTTTGGGTCCTGAGCAAACTGCAAACGGCAGCGACGCAAATACGTTTTGTAACAATTTGCGTTCAGAGCAATAAAGTTTGCTCTTCCAGCAATATAACGTGTAAAATCGGAAGGATTACGAGTTAATTTAAACTTTTTAAAATACCGCGATTTCAAATTTTTTAGCCTTACTACCTCACTTGAAAACCAAGGAGGCCTATTTGACTTTACGGGAAAAGTAACAGGAACACATTGATCAAAAAATGAGTTCATAGAGGAATAAAAAAATGAAATGCATTTATTTAGATCAGAACATGAATAAAGAAATGACCAATCATGTTCCAAAATTAAACAATTCAATTTTTGGAAATCGGTCCTACGAAAACAACGTGATTTTATTATAGGGGAAACAGTTGCAGTTTGCATAGAAGTTGGCAGAGTTAGAACCAGGTCCAATGTAGGATGATAGGGATCTTCAGGAAGAACTAAGAGATTCATTCTAGAGATAGTGTTTAGTAAAATGTCAGAAGAGAAAATTAAATCAAGCATTCTACCACTACAATTAGGAACAGTATTTATTTGATAAAGAGATAGCTCCGAAAGGCCATTTAAGAAAGAGTTAAATACAGAGGGCACCAATATATCTGATTGAGATGACCAAGTAACTTCTGGTAAGTTGAAATCACCAAAAACTAGCAGATAATCTCTATCAGATAGTTTAGAGGCAACTGATTGGATAGATGAAAGATGGTCTAGGTAGACAGATATATCAGAAGAGGGAGGAATATACGAGCAGGTAATGTAAATTGAAATTTGACACATCGTCATTTTAACACATAAAAATTCTAAGGAAGAACCATGGTCTAATGGAACAAGTTCGGAAGGAAGATCTGACCTTACAGCTATAAGAACACCACCTCCAATTCGTGATAAACGGTCACATCTGAAGGAGGTGTACTTATTAGGAAAAATTGAGCAGTTATCTACATCAGGTTTTAACCAGGTTTCAGTAAATATTAAAATTTGATGATCGAACGAAACACTATTCATAAACAATTTAGAGAGCTTAGAGTTTAGGCCTCTAACGTTTTGATAAGCTAAATAAAGATGGGAAATCTCTACTGGTTTTTTGATGCTCCACTAGAAGAAGAAGAGGCGCGAGAAGTTGAAGGAAGTTGTACCGCAGTTCGATTTTTTGGTTTTGGAGAATACTCTTTTACATATAAGTCAGGCGGCCAGAAGGCTCCGCTGCAAACAGATTGAAAATTGTCTGCAGGTATACTTATTTTGAAGGATGAGATATCTCGCGTGTAGTTAAATTTAAACTTTTCTACTACAATGTTAGGTACAGAAATTTTTGATTGAATAAATGATTTTACATCTTCAATCGAAGTATCAGGTGCAAGGCGTGAAACGAAAACATGTTTCTTGGGCTTAACCGCGACAAGCGATTTAATGTTTGAAACAACCGTTTGCGTATTGACGGCAGTGTTATCAAAAGAATTTTGAAGATTCTTTTTGGACAAAGGCGCGACTGGAGTGGTGACGATCAAAAGTGGTGGATCGCACAAAACAGCCGGGGCGGCTAGAGGAATGTTAGGAGACGTAGACGTAGAGGGGGTTAAGTAGGCAATAACTGGAGATGTTATACCTGAAGGAGTTGCCGGTGGAAGTGCGGAAGGCTCATCGGAACATTCGAAACTAGTAAATTTAGTTTCCATATCTGAAAATTCAGATTGGAGATTTGAAAATGCTGCACGCAGCTTTTCAAATTTTAATTTGGTCTCCCTAAGCATCTTACTCAAAGTCAGTTCTTTCACCCGACAAACTTCGCATGACCATTTCAGGCCAGAATCATTGCTGTTGAGGGTGTCTTTGATTCGTGCTGTTAAGCCGATGCATTTTATGTGAAAGAATTTATCACACAACCAGCAAGAAACAAAGTCTGGCTTTGAATCGGCCTTGCATTTGCAAGAGGTTGCAGAGCACACCAGCATTTTTACTGCGGACTAATATGCCTACAAGAAATATGGTAGGGAACACCAAAAAAACAAACAAGAATGTTAAAGCGAAATACAAAATATTAGTTCCAAAAGGAAAAAGTTAAAAAAGAGCAAGAAAGCAGAAAAATCTAATGATACACAGCTGGTTACCACTACTAGTATACCAGAGAGCGTAATAAAGCGTGAGAGCGAGAGCGCGAGACACGAAAACAAGAAAGAGCAACAACACAACTATAACTCTTAGCACAGCGCAGCCCTCTCAGAGAGCGATGTAAGCGCGAAAGAGCGTGGGAGTGCGAGATAGGAACAAAAACAAAGAATAGCAAGACGCTTAAGACGCGTCAGTTAAACACAATTTTAGTAGTTATGCCAGACTCCCGTGAATCTCACTTGTTAGCACAGACACTGTACACAAATTTAAAACACAATGAATATAGCAAATCACGTCAGTTTCTAGTTTAAAAAATAAAATAAACCGAGCAAAATAAAAACACAGCCGATCACCAATACAAATCACATAATAATAATTTGCTGCTGACATTTGGTATGCTTGTACCGTACCTAACGCTTCATCTGATAGACATGAAATTAAATGATTAAATTTTTCAATGATAAATTGCTTAAATTCAGCATGCTTCCCACTAAATGTAGGTAGTTTCAGTTTTCGCAAATTTGAATGGTGGCTAATATAGCTTGGCGCATTTTGGGTTTGTGATTTGTTACCACTTGGAGCTAGTGCTGACATAAATAATGCTTTAGTTGTTACAGAAATTGCTTCTAAACCGGATCGATTATCATTTTCAGGATCCAAAGAATCAATTTCTGATTGCAAACCCATTACCTTTTCAAAATAGGAATTTAACATATCTAATCGGCATTGCAGTTCAAACTGATTTTTTGATATAGAGCCAGATTCAAATTTATGTTTTATGCGGAAGATGAGCGGCAAATTGCAGTAAATTACGATGTCACTAAAAAGAAGCCCTGAGCATCTAATGCACAGAGAGCGAAATATCGGAACGCAGCAAAGGAAAACAAGGTAGAGCAAGCGGTCGGATCAAAAGTAAGGTAGAAACATGCGAACGAAAGAGAGAGAATTGTCAAACCTAACTGTCCGCTTATTCCGTTTTGGTTATATGCGAGGGTTGATTTAAACTTTGTTTAAATAAATACTCTTGTGTTTTAATTTAATTTTATAATAGATATTTCGATTAGCTCAGATTTTTTTTTTTTTGCTTCTAATTGTTCTCACACTTTTTAATAAAATATGATGTCTCAATGCCAATACAAAGATGCAAGTAGTAGAGCTGCCAATGCTTCAAGTCTACTTTTAAATTTTCTTTTATTTTGGCACTGTTACCTGTTCATCAGACGAATCCACTTCCCTAGAATCCAAGTCAATTTCCATTGGGTTGCAAGACACTCCAGATTAATCCAAATGAGCTTGATTAATATGGTTAATTCCAGCCACAGGTCACTCTCGGGCGAAGATTAGTCGCACAAAATATGCAATACTCAATGTATTGTGAACGCGACAAATGGAACTGGGGTGATACCGCGAGCAGCCAAGCAATTTTAAAATTTTATTTAATTATAAAGTGTTTTAAATTTATATACGCAACAAGTTCCAAAGACACTTTCCGATAGTCCCTGCTCGGGCGCCATGAACAAATTTCAAAACCGAAAAGTAAAATAATACGGGTTTGTAGTACGTTAAACTAAATAAGCAATTTAACTATTGCTCTTTTTTAATGGAACTTCGCGGAAAGTGAAAATTAGCTAGGCTGCTACGGATTAAAAAGAACACCACCAAGTTCAATGATCCAAATGAGAGTAATTCTATGTTTGACAAAAGGAGAAGGCAAGAGCACAAAGTAAAGACTTACAGCTAGCTTATGCTAATTAACAGCGTTTCATTATGTATGATAGAGTGAGTTCAAGTTATACGTATGTATGTATACTACTTAAACACAAAAAACTACTACTTAATAGAAAAAAGCTACTACTTAATATAAAAGGCTACTACTTAATGTAAAAGTACATTTTTTGTTATACTACTAAATGACTCGGATCCAACAGCCATCATCATGAAGTATTAACCTATTTAAAGATTCATTATTACGTATATCAGCAGCCGAAATGCCTTGCCGAATTCTTACGTAAGCAAATTGATGTGCTACCCTAATGTTAATCCTTTCTAACTTTTTGAAGTTATGAAATAATTTATCTGTTCTACAACCTCTTCTATCAAAATTCCTAAGCTCTGACTATAGTTGTAAAACTTTTCTGATACACAATCGGATATCATGTCAAGAGGTCGCTGACCCTCTCCTGGTGCTATAGCAATTCGAGGAATATCTATGTTTTCAACAGGGACATTTTCCATGAAGGTTTCTTAACCTCCTGGATTCAACTCTACCTCTTCTTCTACAACTCTATTCTCTTTTCTAACATTTGACACACAATGTCCCTGTTGTCTGCTGACGCAACAAATGGTACAGTCTCAGCAGAGTAAGAAGACAACCATTGTTCATTGATTGTAACCTTGTTCTTCTTATAAAGTTCTGTGTTCAATAAATAGCGGATTGCATCAACTATCTTTGAGGGCCATATGGTTTCAGCCATGAAATCATGGTTATACTCCATCCAACGCTTAAAATGAATCAGAACTACTTCGGCTTCATTAAATGCCCTGGGAAGGGAAGTTAAAACATTTGCAACTGGAATTGACACATTGATCACTGCTCCTTTAATGGCACTTTTACGTCCACATCCAAGAGACTTTATGATCATATTGTACATAAGCCATCACTCGCAGTGCTCTGTCGAGCTCGGAAAATCTCTCCAAGATACAAATGGATGAAGGAGGCAACTTTGTTAAGTTGCATTTGACAGGACGAAGCTCTTCGTCTGTCTCGTGAGCGATTTCGATCGCAACAGGCCACTGCTCTGCTGGAAGGATCAGCCAATCGGGTCCATGCCACCAGAGTCTATTACCAATGAGGTCCTCTGACGAGACGCCTCTACTGGCAAGATCGGCAGAGTTCTGCTCAGATCTGACGTGAGACCATTTGCTCGAACTAGTGTGCTGAGTTATCTTCACTCTGTTAGCCACGAAAGTCGTCCATTTACATGGAGGCTTACTAAGCCAGGCTAACACAATTGTGGAATCAGTCCAATAGTACTCTTGGTAGCTATTGACTGGAAGCTGAGGGAGGAGTGTTGCTGATAATTCGGCTAGCAGTAATGCACCGCAAAGTTCTAAACGGGGCAAGGAGATGGTCTTCACAGGAGTTACTCTGGTCTAGGCTACAAGAAGATGGCTTGAAGTCTTGTGTTGATTTTCAACACGGATATATAGAGCTGCTCCGTAGGCGCGCTGAGATGCGTCGCAGAAACCATGGAGCTTAGCTACTGGGGTATAGTGGACCCATCTTGGGATCCGAAGGTTATGGAGGGATGAATAACTGGATAGGAAATCCTGCCAGCGTTGTTGGAGTTCGCTTGGCAACGCTTCATCCCATCCAAGATTTTGCCGCCATTTCTCCTGCATGAAAATTTTGGCACGGACCACAAATGGTGCCAGCCAGCATGCTGGATCGAATAATTTGGCGATGTGAGAGAGAACTTCACGTTTCGTGTAGGACTGTTTCACATCTGCTTCGGAGGGGGCAAAGAGGAACTCATCCGTATGCGCTTGCCAGCGTATACCTAGAGTCTTTGCTAAGCTCGTTTCCTCAAGTTCAAGGAATTCGGCGTTCAATAGATGGTCCTTCGGGATATTAGCTAACACATCTTTGTAGTTGGAGGTCCACTTTCTTAAAGGAAAACCAGCTGTCTCAAGAGCTTTGCGTAACTCTTCAATGGACACTATGGCGCGCTTTATGGAGTGCGCGTCTACGTACATGTAGTTGGATATGATGTCGCTGGCGAGAGGAAAATTTTTGCTAACATCCTGGGAGAGCTGTCGAAGGACCTGAATGGCCAAGAATGGAGCGCAGTTTACTCCGAAAGTGACTGTGTTAAGCTCATAATCACCTACTTCACCATTTGGATTCCTGAAGAGGATTCGTTGAAATGGCGTGTGACTCGTGTGGACGAGTATCTGCCGGTACATCTTTGTGATGTCAGCATTGAACACGTATCGGAAAAAACGCTATTTCAAGATCTGCATGGTCAGATCGGATTGGAGAACGGGTCCTGGATATAGGATATCGTTCAAGGTCTTCCCATTGGAGGACGGACTGGAGGCGTTAAAAACAACGCGAACTTTGGTCGTGGTGCTCTCAGGTTTGAACACAGCATGATGAGGGAGATAAAAATTGTTGCAGTCGTTACTAAATCTAAATACTCCTGAATAATGGAGTCGTACTGCGTAACGACATATCTGCCCTCTTTTGTTCTGGAAGTGGTGCGAAGAAAGTTGTTTTCACACGCTGAATCAGAAACTTTTACCAGCTTTGCTGGTAGATCTTCCACAACCCAAAACTTGGTGAGAAGATCATCAAGCCTTTGTTCATTGCTGATCTTGATCCTCGTGGTGAAGGACGAAACTGTCTTTATGATAGATGGTAGAATATCGGCTCCTAGGAGCACGTCTATCTGAGAGCTCTGGTGGAAGTGCGGATCAGCTAGTTGGAGATTTGGCAGGTCCTTCAGAAGGTCCTTGCAAATGGTATAATATGGAAGGTTACCTGCCAATTGAGGAAGAACAAAGGCTGCAGTTTCTAGCTGAAAGTGACAACTTTTGTGGATTGGCTGAGATGGCTTGATTTAAGCCAGCTACTTGAACTTGCACGGCTTGGTAGGAGGGCTTTATGATGTTAAACATCCGTTCGGAAATGAACGTAGCCTCTGATCCAGGATCGATCAGTGCACGTGCTTTATAAGTCATGCCCAAATGGCACACATTTATAAGAGCAGTGCCGAGAAGAACACCTTGTGTGTTCGCCGTGAAATAATTTTGAATATTAGTCGTCGAAGGAGTGGACCGTATATTAGAATTCTGGGGAGCTGGTGCCGAATCTGCTAAAGAGAGCGCAGTAGGAGGGGTGCCACGATGCAGGAGTGTATTTTGGCGACCCTTGCACGTAAAACAGTTATGTTGACTTGTGCAATCTTTAAGGATATGTCCTCTTGCGGAGCAGTTCAGACACAACTTTTGCTGTTTGATGAAATTTGACCTTTCATCAACAGCCATTTGGAGAAAGCGCGGACACAGACGTATAGGATGGTTCTCCTTTGAGCAAAGTTTGCAGGTTTGTGGTTTTCCTACAACTTACAAAGAGTTGACCTTCCTTGTAGGAGGCTCTTTTCGAGCAGATTTGGAACTAGTCTGTGCGCTTGTTGTAGGTTGTACGTCCTCTATCGCTTCTAATGTGCGATAGCGCTCTGAAAGGAAATCGGATATTTCCTTCCACAACGGAATTTCAGCCTTATTTTGAACGGACTGCTCCCAAAATGACAACGTCAGCCTTGGGAGTTTAGACGAGCATAGGAAGACTAGAAGGCAATCCCAGTTCTCTGTGCTGATTTTGGAATGGTCTAGAGCCGTTAAGCAACTTTGTATTGTGCTTTGAAGTACTTGGATGCCGGCTCCAGACTTGTGAGGAACTGACGGAAGGTTGAGAAGGATTTTAAGTTGACTGTTTACTAACAGTCGCTTATTTTCGAACTTATCCGTCAAATTCTTCCAAGCAGAAGAGAAACCCATTCATTCGTGAGAGGGGATTTTAAAACGATTGCCTTCGCTTCGCCACTTGTTTTGACATTCAGATGGAAGAGCTTTTCGATCTGACTTAAGCCAGGATCGGAAATGTAGACCGCTGTGAAGAGATCTCGGAAAGTTGGCCATTTTAAATAGTCACCGCTGAAAACTTCAGCATCGAAGGGTGGTGACCTGTAGCTTCGTGGCTGGAAGGCTACTTGTGCTACTGCAGGTGCTGGAGAGGGACCCGTTGCGGTCTCTATATTCTCATTTAACTGAGAGGCAAGTTCCTCGTAAACTAAATAGCAGTGGTCATATCGGGCTTGCATGGCGATTTTGTCCTCAGCATTTGTCTCCGTTTGAGACAATGCGTTGGAACACAGTTCGTATTTGAGTTCGACAAAACTCCATATGGAGCGAAGCTGCTCAAGACGCACTCTGTGAGTGTGAAGTGAGGCTGTAGGAGAATTTTGAATCCTAGCTTCGAATTGCGTGAGCTTATCTGAAGCGTTAATAAACTCTTGTAGTGCCATTTTTATTGCCTGGGAAATTTGATGACCAACTGAGCGAGTGATTGGAGGAGCGTGCACCGAAATTTTTGGTACATGACTAGTCTTGGATGTGGCCGGAGTTGAAACTTTTCTTTGTGTGGCGGGAGAAGGTATTCTGCCAAGAAGGGAACTTGGAAGAGAACTTGAACGCCTATGCTGAGTCGCTTGTACAATAAGGTGTTTCTTGGCGTCTTTACCGCTATCAATTGGCATAACCGAACCTTTAAAAGGCGAGAAAGATGCAATTGCAAAAAATAATATTTATATTATTTATAAGAATCGAAATATTTTATTGAGTAATAATAATTATCGAAACAATTATTATACTCAATATAATTTATTTGGAAATAATAAATTATATTGTAAAAAATAAATAGATAATTATTTGTTATTAGAATATATTTTCTCAGACGGAGGATAATATATTCGAAAATTCTTTTGCAATGTTGCAGCGGACCATTGAAAATGGTCAAAAAAGGGTATCAATTTGGAATAACACGCCTACCGCCCCCGCAAACCGACAATTTTGGTTTACATTGCTATTTACATTCGAAGAACTCATTTCTTAACGTTCTGCTTTAGCATATATATAGATAAATAATATATGAACTTATCCTCCAAATTGCAATCCGATCAGACAATAAACACTGAAGTTATTAGATAAACCATTTCGACACTTCGACCAGCAAAGAACTTGTCGATGACGTCAGAACTAAATTCCTTATGCATGAAAGAAAAGGACAACGATGCGAGCGCGAAGCGCGAGCTGTTTCTCAACTCTTCTTTTCCATGCACATGTCAATTACCGAAAATACATGTGCATAAATATATGCTAACACTCAACCAATAGGTGGCGTATATATGAATATGAAGAAAGCAAAGAAGTTGTCGATGACGTCAGAACTAAATTACTTGTGCATGAAAGAAAAGGATAAACGATGCGAGCGCGAAGCGCGAGCTGTTTCTCGACTCTTCTTTTTCATGCACATGTCAATTACCCAAAATACATGTGCATAAATGCAAACACTTATGCATACTTAATTTGTGTTCACACATACATATGTAAAATTATATACAACCAATAGCGTGGTTGATCGGCATGCATGAATGCAGGTATTTACTAGATTTCTAATATAGACATATTATTATTATTATTTAATAATTTATATATTGATTTTTTATTAAATAAATATTAATTTAGATTTCACGATATATTATGAGCTATCATATCGATAGCTTTTAATATATATTAAACATATCGATATATATTTCATATGTTTTGCATATAAATTATATTAATATGTGTAAATTATATTATATCCCCACGTCTATTGAAACTATGTTTGAAACATTTCTTCTACTTTGTTTTTTTAATATATGTATATTTTGTATGTATATTAGATTCTATAGATCATTATTATAAATTTAAGGTTTCGCGCACTTTTTAATTGCGGCGATAAATTATTGGCAACGTATCAAAATTGTTGCAAGGTGGCAGCGCGCTTCAGTGTTATGTTAATTTGTAGTTTGCGATTGGCGTGTTCGGTGTCGTCGTCGATTGTCGATTATCATTTGTATTTTCGATATTAAATATAAAATAATATATAATTAATTCGCGTGTTCGTGATACATTTAACATTTAATGCAAATTAATATAAGTCGAGTATATAATAAGTAAATCCTCGTGTGTGATTGTTATGCGTTAACGGAACATTTTTTATGCGTGTGAATGATTGCGACCTGCCCGGAACGTGGCGCGCAATTTTAGAAAAGTGCGGTACACAGCGTAACGTATTTTTGTGCATGCATACATATATGTGTATAGACTCTTCTGAAGTGTGTGTGATTGTACGTGAACATCGGTATCGGTTCGTTTCCGCGATTCAAATTGGAATTTTCGCTGGAATTTCTTGCAGGTTTAATTTATTATTTCTTTGATTTATATTTATTCTTTTTTCCACAATTTGTTTATTTTTATTTTCCTTATTAAATTTTATTATTATTTGTTCTTTCATTAGATATTTATTTTCATTTATAATATAATTATTTTAAATAATATACATATATTTATTTAAATATATGAATATAATTATAATATATATATATATCTATTTAAATATATGAATATATTTATATATATAAATAAATATACTAACTTTATTTTATATATATAACTATATATTAATTTTTGATAAATATATATTCAAATTAAATTAATTTATAAGAATTTTATTTTTAACATACCTATATATTATTTTAAAACTTATATATTAGAAGATGCCTAGACTTAAGAGAAAGTCAGCTTGCTAGGAGTCAAACACAGCGAAAAAGAAATCGTTTGAATAGGTCAGATATAGACTTTTCTGAGCAGGAACGCGTAAATAATCTAGAGGCACATAGAGAACGTAGGCAAAATTTCGAATTTAGGGAAGCTGAAAGGGTTAGAGATAGTCAACAGCATCGAGTCCGCAGAAGTAATAGAACATTTAGGGCCGTTGAGCAATTACCGGACACAATTCGTCACACTACTCTTCGGGCTTCTTCGCCAATCAGATTACAAGAACAACTTGCTGACACTTCGCGTCGTTCGAGGCGCAGGCGAGATGCTGACCTTCGATCTCAGGAAAGAGAGCAGGATGCAGTATGTCGCCGTGTACGTCGCAGTGATTCTGCAATTAAAACAGACGAACAACTTGCCAACACTTCGCGTCGTTCGAGTCGCAGGCAAGATGCTGAGTTTCGATCTCAGGAAAGAGAGCAGGATGCAGTTCGTCGCCGTGTACGTCGCAGTGATTCTGCAATTAAAACAGACGAACAACTTGCCAACACTTCGCGTCGTTCGAGTCGAAGGCAAGATGCTGAGTTTCGATCTCAGGAAAGAGAGCAGGATGCAGTTCGTCGCCGTGTTCGACGAACTGATCATTCAACTAGAAATGCCGAACAACTTGCCAATACTTTGCGTCGATCGAGGCGCAGGCAATGTCCACAATTCAGGTCCAACGAAAGCGGACGAGATGCTGTTAGAAGGGCGATTCAGCGACAAAATCAGGAGACGCGAATTTTAGAAAGGGCAATAGATAGAAGTCAAAGGTCTCAGGTTAGAAACAATCCTATTCGTAGGATTGTTGAGCAGGCACGCAATACTAGTGCACGCCGCAGTGCTCGAATTCGAGCTCAACGTGAGGCCTTTGAAGCCCATAGGAATATGTCGCAAAGAGTGAGTCTATATAGGAGTATTTGCACCAATAGGATAGCAGAGAATAGGAGAAACGCGTCCCGCAATAGAGTGGACCGTGCGAATACCCTTCCAGATGATAGGATATCGCAGGTTAAAACTAGTTTAGATTGCCTAATAGCCCGATCAGGTTTGCATATGTTGCAAAGGTTTGTGGTTTCCACATCAAGTGGACAAAATTTCGCGTGAGGTCATAGAGGAAAAGTGTAGTGAGGCAGATAGTGTTGATATTTTGTATCTTTCCTCTATGTTTCCATCCCATAATAATAGGTTCAGCTTTTGCAAAACCTGCAGCCGCAGTATTAAGTTAGGGAAAAAACCAAAGGCTTCTATTACAAATGGCCTAAATTTTGCGGAGCTTCCGGAATGCCTGAAAGGCTTGACGCCTCTAGAAGAAAGGCTGATTTCTCCCCGTCTTCCTTTTATGATCATAAAGTCTCTTGGATATGGACGTCAAAGTGCCATTAAAGGAGCAGTGATCAATGTGCCAATTCCAGTTGCAAATGCTGTAACTTCCCTTCCCAGGGCATTTAATGAAGCCGAAGTAGTTCAGATTCATCTTAAGCGTAGGATGGAGTATAACCATGATTTCATGGCTGAAACCATAAGGCCCTCAAAGATAGTTGATGCAATTCGGTATTTAGTGAACACAGAACTTTATAAGAAGCACCAGGTTACTATCAATGAGCAGTGGTTGTCTTCTTACTCAGCTGAGACTGTACCATTTGTTGCGTCAGCAGACGACAGGGACATTGTGTGTCAAATGTTAGAAAAGGCAGCACAACCTAATGAGCATAGAGTAGTAGAAGAAGAGGTAGAGTTGAATCCAGGAGGTCAAGAAACCTTCATGGAAAATGTCCCTGTTGAAAACATAGATATTCCTCGAATTGCTATAGCACCAGGAGAGGGTCAGCGACCTCTTGACATGATAACCGATTGTGATTCAGAGGAGCTGGCTTTTCCCACAATATTTGCAGGCATTAAAAGGAAATGTCAGGAAAGTTTTACAACTATAGTTAGATCAGAGCTTAGGAATTTTGATAGAAGAGGTTGTAGAACTGATAAATTATTTCATAACTTCAAAAAGTTAGAAATGATTAGCATTAGGAATAGCACATCAATTTGCTTACGTAAGCACTCTGCCACTCAAGGCATTTCGGCTGCTGATGTGCGTAATGATGAAACTTTAAATAGGTTAATACTTCATGATGATGGCTATAGGCTTTTAAAAGGTATTCGCACGTCTCCTGCTCATTGGGAGGACGAGAAAAAGAAAGTGATGGCTATGATTAGGCAGGTAGGGCTTCCAACTTTTTTTATAACATTTTCCGCAGCGGAAACTAGGTGGCCGGAGCTTTTAGTCTTGCTATGTAAAAATGTAGACAAGCTAGAAGTATCCGAAGAAGAAGCGTTAAATTTGGGGTTTAATGAGAGCAGACCCAGTGACCTGTGCCAGATATTTCGATTTTCGATATAGACAGTTTTTAAAACTGATGAAAAAGGAAGGCGGTGTCTTTGGTTGTCACCAGGTCATCAAGTTTTATTGGCGAGTGGAGTTTCAGCAAAGAGGCTCTCCACATATACATGGCATGTTCTGCCTGAAAGACGCCCCAAAGCTCGACCTAAAGAATGAGTCCACATTTATGCCTGTGAAGTCCTTTATTGATCAGTTTATTACTGCTGATTCTAGTTGCCCGGACGTTGCTCCATATTTGGAGTATCAACTCCATAGTCACGGGCACTCTTGCAGGCGAGAAATTAGGTCAAAACAAATTTGTAGATTTGGTATCCCATACCCTCCCATGCCTCAAACAGAAATTCTTCTCCCTTTAGAAGAAAATGCTCCAAATTTGGCCGAGCATCGTAGGAATTTCGAAAAAATTCAAAGTCTGCTCGACTTCCCATTTGATCGTGAAAGCGTAGAAAATTTTAACGATTTTAACAACTTTTTGTCCCACGATCAACTTAACCTTAGTTATGAGGGCTACATTAATGCTGTAAGATCAAGTATAAAGAAACCAAAAGTTTTTTTGAAGCGATCTTTTGCAGCAATCAAGCTTAACGCTTATAACAAGCACCTCCTTTTGTTGCAGCGAGCAAATATGGATATTCAGTTTATTTAAGACCCCTATGCTTGCTGCAGCTACGTCGTTAATTATATTAACAAGTCTTAGAGAGGTATCAGAAAGAGGACCACTGCGTGCATAATTAGGTATAGGAGATTTAATGTCAATACAGAAACAAGTGACTATTTCAGAGAGCTAAAAATGCTTTACGCCCCATGGCGAGATGAGCATTTGGATTTAGTCACACATGACTGTGAATTGTTCTGTAGGGAAAATTCGGAGTTAGTAGAGAACAATCGCAGAAAATATAATTTACTAGATGATAGGGAACTAGAAGATGCTCTGAGCCACTTAACAGACGAAGCAGAAAATGAGAATAATCAAGTAGGAGAACAGGAAGTGGTAGATGATGGCTTCACAGTTTTAGGATTGCCTGAAATAGATCCACATCTAAATGTTTTAAATGTGGATGGAAATATTGATATGAATGATGAAGATAGTAATGTCCGTTTTATCAAGCTTCCAGGCTTAGTTTCTCAGGAAAGCTTAGCTAATATAGTTAGATCTCTTAATTTAAAGCAGAAGCTATATTTTACACATGCTTTGCATAATGCCAAAATCAATACAGTCTTTTATGAATTTGTTGGAGGCGGCGCCGGAGTCGGAAAGAGTCGACTTATATCAGCAATTTTTCAGTCATTATCCGTAATGTACAACAGTATACCAGGAGCTGATCCGACATCTGTTAAAATCCTCTTATGTGCACCAACAAGAAAAGCAGCATTCGGAATTAGTGGTTCGACACTGCATTCCATGTTTTCACTTCCTGTTAATCAATCTCGCTCAGCACCTCTAAGGGCCTTAAGCCATGATTTAGTTAATAGCCTTCACTCAAGGTTAATCGATCTTAAATTAATTATTATTGATGAAATATCAATGGTTAGCTCTCTAATGTTTTCTTATTTAGATTCTCGTTTGAAGCAAATTTTCAAAAATACTTCTCCTTTTGGTGGTGTTTCTATCATCGTATTCGGTGATCTTAGACAGTTACAGCCCGTAGGAGGTAGTTGGATTTTCGATCCAAATACCACTGACCCTTACCATGAAATATTTGGTACGTATCTCTGGGACCTTTTTTTGTATTTTGAGCTCACAGAGATAATGCGTCAACGTGACGATCAGCTTTTCGCTTCTGCCTTAAATAATATGGCATCGGGTTGTATGACAGCCGATGATATTGTCCTTTTCCAATCTAGAAAATGCGAACCATCGGCAGTGCCCGATGATGCAATTCATCTGTTTAGTAATAATAATGAGGTTGATTTATTTAATGTAACGAAACTTAACTCAATTGCTACTGAGCAATTTTTCTCTACTGCTGAAGATTTTATTAAGGCGGGCCATTTGGAACCAGCCAGGAAACAAAGAATATTAGAAGAAGTGAAGGGTTTTAAAACTTCCGCTACACAGGGACTCTGTACGTCTCTTCTCCTAAAAAATACTGCCAAGTACATGATGACGGTCAATGTAGACACAGGGGATGGATTAGTAAACGGGGCATCAGGTGTGTTGATGCAAATAGATTTCAATACATCCAACACTCCCAACATTTTATGGATGAAATTTACAGAGGAAACTGTAGGAGAATCTGCGCGTTCGAAGTGTACACATCGTACAGGACTCCTATTCAGAAAATTGTTCGCAGTTTTCAATATTCAAATAACGCACAAATTAACATTGACCGTAGGCAGTTTCCAATTGTGCCTGCTGAAGGCATCACAATTCATAAGAGTCAGGGAGCTACGTATGGCAAAGTGGTAGTCCATGCTAATTCCAGAATGCAGCGTGCTGCATTATACGTAGCTTGCAGTAGAGCAACTACTGCTTTAGGATTATTCATTATTGGGAATTTTGTTCCTCGTAAGTCTCCCCAAAATAATGATAAAGTGAAAGCCCAATTGAAGAAATTGCGGACTGAAAAACTACTGTGTACTCATTACGATTATTTAATTAACAGTTCTGCCCTTAACATTTTCTTCCATAATACTCACAGCTTGAATTCCCATCTTGAAGATATTCGATCGGACAAGCTGATGCTTCAGTCATCAATATTATGTTTCGTGGAAACTTCCATAAGCAATGAAACTGTAGAAATACCTGGGTTCACTATTGTGGTTCAACTTGAATCAATTAGGCCTTTAACAGGCATCATAATTTATGTAAAGAACGAGCTAGTAGATAGAGTTTCCCATACCTTTAGCAGTAGAAAAACTTTTGGCTCAGTAGTTTTTGAGTTCGGCATATTTAGGTTTGATGCCATAAGTTTTCTTATATTATATAAAAGTCCAGACTTTCCTCTGTCCACATTTAAAATAGAATTTGAGGAGATAATTCATCAATTTTCTCGTTTAGGTGATTTAGGGGATAGCTTGCTAGTTTTAGGAGATTTTAATTTGTGCCTCAAAACCTTTAACAGGTGTAAGAGTATTTATAATTTTTTGATTAGCAAAGGATTAAGGAGTTTGTTAGATTTGAAAACGTCCACTACCAATATGGATACACATATTGATTGGGCGTTTTCAAATATACTAGGTAATGAAAAGATTAGTGCTAGGACTTTTGAGGTTTTGCATAGCCATCACAATGGGATATCTGTTAGTATTCAGGTATGAGTTTGTAATGTTTGGAATAGGTTAGAAATTAAGAAATCTAAATGACAGGATATATGTAAATATGTATGTAGGCATATTTTAATAATTTAAATTTAATTATCTAATAGTTAAGTATAACCATTGAATGGAAAATTGGTTTGATAATTATTATTATTTTTTTATTTTTATACCCTTGGACCTTGTTATCGATATTAACCAATTTAAAATTTATAAAGAAAGGTGGCAGCGCACTCCAGTATTATTATTAATTTATAGCTTGCAATTAGTATTATACAATTAAATACTTTTTATGGCAACATACGTCCAAGGGTATCCTACTGTCGTGTGCAACTCGACTGTTGCTCTTGTTTTTAATTAATGTTGGTGGAAATGTTGACGTCAATAAACTGTTACCACATCCGACAACCTTATCCCGAAATATTTCAACAATATATTCGTCCCACTTTGGCCCCATAAAATCAGAAATACAAACATTCAAAGCCTTTGGATATGCCATTACAAGTGACATATGGACAGATGACTATTTGAAGGCATCTTATTTGTCATGTACCGTCCATTACATTAAAGAGGGAGTTCTGGTCGATCGCCTTATGGCCATGAAGTCAATGAAGGGCTTGCCCAGCACAGGTTTGTTAACTCCATCTTTGTGTGTATAAGTATAATTCATTATTTTTCTTATCAAGGTCTCAATATCCGAACAAAAATTGAGGCTATTTTGAAGGATTTTGGATGTGACCTCGAAATTGATAAACCTGTCATTGTGACTGATCGTGGGTCCAATATGATAAAAGCCTTTTCGGACGCTGAGAATATTTATTGCGTCAACCATTTGTTAAATAACGCTGTTAAAAAGGCCATTCATGCTATTCCTGAAATGCAAAGCCTTGTTTCAAATTGCAGCAAGTTGGTAAAATACTTCAAAAAAAGCGGAATGAATTCAACACTTGGAGTATCCTTGAAGAGCTTTTGTCCGACTCGGTGGAATACCGTGTTTTACCTACTTGAGTCAGTTGAAACCAACTGGATTGAGTTGACAGCTGTCTTGAAGGAAAAAAATCAGACATCTAGAGTGGAAGAAATCAATATAAACCATTTAGGTACTATTGTTCGATTGTTGGAAACGTTTGAAAATGTGTCCAAACAACTGGAAGCATCTAAGCGCCCAACAATCCATCTTATTTTACCAAATTTAAATAAGCTGATAAAGACCTGCCAATTTGATTGCAACGATACAAATATTATTAGAGACTTAAAATTCCAATTAAATAGCCAGTTATCATCTACAGTTAATCCAAATTTGAAAAAATATCACAAAATAGCCTTGTTCCTTTTTCCCCCAACAAATAAACTAATTCAATTTTCACCTACTGAGAAAGAGACGGTCATTAACGATTGCAAAATTTTAATGAACCACTTCCTTCAAGACAGCTGCATCTTAAACAACGTTGAAACTGAGTTAGCTGAAGATGAATTTGCCGAATATTTAGATGTCCCCAAAGTTGAGACAATTCAAACCAAGGTGGAAGCAGAAATTGCAGGATATTCTAACATAAATGTTGCATACACCCCTGATTTTAATGTTTTAGCAATTTTTTCCACTTTTGCATAAAGTAAGTTGCAAAATATTTTGCATTCCAGCAAGCAGTGCGGCTTCGGAAGGCGCATTTTCTAGCGCAAGAAATTTAATTACAGAAAAGCGTTGTTTATTAGCCACCAATCCAGAAATAATAAACAAAATAATGTTTTTGCATTCGAATTTAAGTTAATTATATTGATATTTTAGTAATAAGTTTAATATATAACCAAATTACATATATGCATACACAACTATAAAAACAAATTTCATTTCTTTTTCATTGTTTTCAGTTGTGACTCGAATCATTCGAATGAAGCGTCTCAATTTACTGTGTTCTCATTCCATTCAATTCATTTCCATCTGTTTCGTTGTTGTGCGACTGAGTCGTACGTAAATTCACTCACTCACTCATACCAGTTTGACTTTGCTTTCATTCTCATTCCATTCATTTTCGGCATTGTGCATTTGAATGTGCCTTTTTCGCCACTCATGCAGATGTCTAGTACGTATAGAGACGCCGGTAGCGCAAATTGCGAGGTTATGAGGAAGAAATTTCTTCTTTTTTTCACAGAGGAGGAATTACACACAGCCCTCTGCCGTATAAAATAAGTAAAAGTTTAGTACTTATCTGGGTGATCCTGACGAGATGCTGATGCCGAGTTGCATTTTGATTCGGGCGGAGCGGTGGGAAGTCTTTCCAGTGACGTAAGTCCAAATGTAGATATTCTCCGGCTCGAAGGACCAATGTTTGAGGTGGCGGCGATGGCTTCTCTCGGGTTGGTGGGCTGTAAATTGTCGAACCGACGCGATAAAAGCAATTCGAATAAAAAAGATACAATTCGCGGCGCGTGATCCGTAAACTTCACTTTTTTATTTAAAACTATTTTAGGTTATTACATGTTATTACCTATTACTCCTTAACATTATGAAACTGGATAAAAGAGCGCGAGAGCCCTTGCACAGTGGTTCCTCTTGTATGAAGACGCGGCCATTAATACTTCCAGTGGAGCCCGCCCCTTCTTCCCCAAAATGCAAAAAACCCTTTTTCATGCGCCGAAAAGTAGCCAGTATTTTTTTAAGCAAACAAAACCTGGTTAATTCGTATATATTTATGACAAATGGCCAAGCAGACAAATCCTTATAGGCTTATATATAAAATATAAATTAATTTAATACTTTATTATTAATTTTACAATGCCTCCTCTAGCAAACTATGGACAGATTCAAGCAAAGTTGACTTATCCTTTTTTCCAAGCTCCCTCTGTCCGGTTATAAATAGATCTGAGCGTAAAAGGAGTGCATTCAAAATGTCGGTGATTGTAATGATCCGTAACATTTTCCGGCTGTGATAAAGTCTACATTTTTTTATTTCTTTGTTGTTGGATTCGGCAGTTTCCTCGGAAAGCTCTTCAATTGATATAACTGCATGCTCTATAATAGCAGGTCCATGAATTAACACCTTATGAACTGTTGCCGGCAAATAGTACCATGGATATTTTTTGATCAGTTGCTTGGCGGTTTCTAAAGCGTATTCGTTAAATTTATTGGCATTAATTTTGTAACCCGATGCAATAGTTTGAAGTATAGTGGCACAACGATGGATGGCCAGATGAGCTAAACGCCGTCGCTTTGTTCTCCCCGATGATTTCTCAAAATCAAGTTTTTGACGGCCACGATGTGGAGTTCTTACCCTTTGCTGATTTTTTTTATAGATGCTTTTTATTGGAATTGACTCATGGTTATTAAGCCAATCAGACTTATATTTGAGTGCTGAAGATTTTTTTTCGATCATACCGTGTCCAAAAAGTAACAATTTGTTTACATATGCTTTCAATACATTTCATATGTTCGGTCAATTCAACTGTGTAGCTCTCATTCTCAATATCATGTTGTACAGCAGTGATAACTTCTTGTAATTTTTATGCATAGGTACCCTTTTTTGTGCACCACAAATTAAAAATGTGATGGCGTTTAAACACACACTGATACAAATCGCCGTCTAAAACTAAATCGAATTTAAACAGAAAAAATAACAAAATAATAAATTGAATGAGCATTAAAAATTTTACACATAATTGAAAGACAAAATCACACAAACGGCACAATAAAAAGACAAAACAGAGACTTCGTTGGCAAATTTGAGCTTGAAAAAATAAGAGATTGGGTTAGTATATTAACGATAACAAGCACATCCGCAACTTTCAAAACTCTTTAACAGTTTTTTTTACCTCAAGAAACTCTTTAATACAATGACATAAACATATATTTTGGAATTTGGCCGGAACACAACTAAAACCTTACGTAAACATAAAAAAGATGTTCACAAAATACACAAAAAAGGCTAAATCAAATATAATTACACAAAAAATATTAAATCAATCAAATTAACTTAACATAAAGAATTTATTAAAGTAAATACCTTCAAATTTAAATTCCATTTTAAATTATGTCAATCAGATAACTATCACCGACGTTTTCACTCTTTGAAGTTCGCTTTGTTCTCAATAAAAATGCAATGCGTCTAAATAAGATTAGCAAATGAACACGTGCTCGCGACTTCAATTCTATTTTTAGAAAGTACCGTTAGCTTTCTAGACGTCTTGATATGTTCGGAATCTATTCTGATTCTTTTTTTTTGAATTTTAGCCTCTGGGGGAACCACTGTGCACTGTGCCTTGGTGACTCTCGCACATTTTACGCCGCAACGTTGCCTACTTCTTGGCGCTGCGTTTCGACGTAAACATTAATTAAAAATATTTATTTTTAAATTTAGGCTGGGGATAATAAAACAAGAATTCCCGATCCGACATTTGCTGCAAAGGATTGGGGAAAACCCAGTAAAACCCAATCAGATCGGTAGATTAATATTAGTTTTTAGGATGTAGAATTAATTGATTAAGTATAGACAGTTTAACAGAGTAAAGGGAGGACTCGGAGTTGAAAACTCTGGACATTCTGTTGTAGTCAGCACAGAGAACTCGGAAAGGGTCATGCAAGCTGTAGTAACTATTACAAAATGCCAAGGATAGTGGCATATATTTAATTACGAGTAACTCTAGAAGGAATACAGAAATTAATTGGATTAAGCAGAGTAGGGAAAATATTGTACTTTATTAACTTTACAATAAACATAACGCCTAACATAATACGACGGTTAGTTGAAGAAAGTAGGTTAATTAGAAGGAGTCTACTAGAATATGGTGGTAAGTCTACACCCGAAACCCAATTAAAACTGCGCAAGGCAAAGAGTAGAAACTGCTTTTGAACAGACTCAATTTTATCTTGATGAATATGGTATTGCGGCGACCACACGCAAGACCCATATTCAAGAGTTGGACCAACAAGAGAAGTATAAAGCAACTTTGTCGTGTAAGGATCCTCGAATTCTTTGGCCCATCTCTTGATGAACCCGAGTAGTCGAATTGCCTTAGTATTTGTGTAATGTGACGATCAAATTTCAATTTATAATCAAAGAGGATACCTATATCAGCTACTTCAGATATTCCTAAGAGTGGGGTTAAGTTACGATTATAATTGATGACATGAAAGTTACCTCTTTAAAATGACATAACCTTGCACTTCAAACAGTTAAGATGCAGCAGATTATGGCTGCACCATTCAAAAAACAAATCAAGTATTGAAGGAAGATCGGTAATAAAAAGGTTTAATAGCAATGGTCCAAGGTGGCTGCCCTGTGGAGAACCCGTAGCAATTTTAATGTGTTTTACATTTAAATCATTTAAAAAATCTTCGAAATACCTAATGCTCTTATAACCTCCTTAGAGTTTGTAGTCTTAGTTGTATATAATCTTACAAACTTCGTAAACCCATCTACTACTACCAAAATATGTTTTTTCAATCTGCTATTATCAACTGGACCATAATGATCTATATGAATTATCTTAAGTGGTTTATTTTCTTTGTTGAAAAAGTAAAACACTTTAAACAATTTTCAATGTGCTCCATAACTTTATTCCTCATATTCGAAAACACATAACTTTTCACTATCGCACTTAACATCTTGTCTCTTCCAATATGTCCTAACTGATCATGATACTTATATAACACATGATCCTCCATCCTTTGTGGCACAAAAAACAGTAATCTATTATCATTTGTTTTCCTAAACACAAGGCCATTTCTCATTTCGTAAAGCTTAAAAAATTACAATCTGTCACTATCTTAAAGCGTCTGCCTTGCAATTATATCCTAAGTCTCCGTAAAGCATATATAATTGCTAAGGTTTCTAATTCAAAACTATGGTATTTGGCTTCTCTTTCTGTTGTCCTTTTCGAAAAATAAAATACCGGATGCCATTTTCCGTCATGCTCTTTTTGCATCAATACCGCCCCAAATCCTGATGCACTGGCATCACAATGAAGTTCAGTTTCCTTCTTGTGATCAAACATGTCCAAAACCGGTGCCTCAACTAATTTGTTCTTTAACTATTGAAAACAATCTTACTCTCTTTCCTCAAATTTCAACTTTTTATATTTTCTTAACAAATTATATAACGGTTTCGCTATCGTCGAAAAACTTTGTATAAATCTTCTAAAATAAGAACACAACCCCAGGAAACTATTAACTGACAGCGTTTTCACTGGTATGGTAAAATTTTTAACTGCTTCTAATCCATTTCCTTCGATTTTCCACTAAACGTTTAAAGACTTCTTTCAAAATTAGTAAATGTACCTTCATTCCTGCACTCGCAATCATAATGTCATCCATATATATTATAACCTTATTTTCTTTTAATATGTCCATAAGTATATTATTAATAAATCTTTGAAAAACTTGTGCAGCTGTCTTCAACCCCATCGGCATTCTTAAAAATTCGTATTGGCCTAAAGGGCTGACAACACATGGAAATACCCACTTTTTAAATCCAGCTTTGTTAATATTGTTTTGTTCACTAACCTATCAAGCAAATCATCTATTAACGGTAAAGGATAGTTGTCTTTTATCCCCACCTTATTAAGTCTCCTAAAATTAATACACATTCTTAGCTCCCCTGATTTCTTTTTAACTAACACTATTGGCGATGCATACTCTGAACTACTCTCTCGTATTATACCATACCGCATATACCCATCTAACATCACCTGTAATTTTTCTCTCTCTACATATGATAGTCTTCTTTGTGAACTATTAAAAGGTTTTGCATTATCTACCGTAATATTCATTTCGTATTTAACCTTTTGCATCATAGGCTTTTCCGCATTAATATACATCGTTCTTAAAATTTTTTCTAATTTACATCGCACTTGCCATTCTACCTGTTCCCCAATATTGTATGAATGTTATTTTACTTCATTGTCTAAAATGCAAATCTGTAATAAAGCTTCTTCAAAATTATCATTTATCTGTGCATGCCCTTTTGAATTATCTTCTTCACGTAATCTCTTACTTACTAATCCATTGTCTAATAACTTACGCTTACTTTTCATTTCTAACAATTCTTCATCTAACAGTTTTTTTCTAACTGCCTACTATCTAACAATTCCACATTTAACCATTGCTCTTCTAACTGTCTGCTATCTAACAATTTAACTAATTTTATTTCCCGCATTGGCATTTCATTTACTAAATCTTCATTTTCCAATACACTAATTTCTTTCTTCGTGTTTTCGTCTTGATTTTCAATACGCTCTACCGTCATAATTTTTAATGCTGATAAATCAATTTTTAGATCAAATTTTTTCATAAAGTCTCTACCCAGAACAACTCCGCACCTCATAGATTCGTCGGAAACAATTATCAAATCAAAATATATTTTAACTTCTTGCTTCTTTACATAACATTGTGTTTTTCCAATAGCAATTAACTGGCTTTCATTTAGGCCAAAATATATGTTATAGCTTTCTTGCAGACCCACTCCATCAGGGACTAAACTTATCTTAATAAATGATACTGGACTTCCCGAACCTATGAGCGCTTCTGTAATAACTGACTTATTGATACCTTTGTTAAAATAAATTTCAACTGGTCTTACATAATTATTTTCAGCCTCCGATTTTCTCTTAGGGTATTGAGCTACCAGGTGCTCTGCAGATCCACATCCATAGCATGTTCCCCTCTCTCGAAATGGTAGCTTGCAATCTTTTTTCCAGTGCCCTTTCATATTGCAATTATAGCAACGCAACTCCTTTACTGCACCGCTCAGCGCTGCCTCCAACTCCGTTGTTGTATCGGTAGTACCATCCCAGAAAACAACCGCAAAACTTTCTTAGCACTGTCAAAACCCTGCAATTTTGCTTGCATGCGAAGATTGTCTACTGGAATCCCTTCGATAATTCCATCCACCAACTCCTCTTCATCCATGTTAACGTCTCGCGCCAAATCAACCAAACTTCCAGTTACGCCGTTAAAAATTGCGTCGTAGTTCTCCTTTACTTACTTTCCCATCGAATGCCAGTTTTAATTGCTGCAACAGCTCCTCGAAAGGTAGAATAATGCAACTGGTTCAGCATGAAGCCATTGAAGTGCAACACCTTTGAGTTTAGCCATGCACAACAAGCGACATTGCATTTTGGTCAAATTATATGCGATAGCCACATTTCGCAACTGCATTATCCAATTACGCACCGACGTTTGACCAGTAAACTCTAGCAATACTTCCTTTGCCAATAGAAACATACTCGCAGACCCAGCAGCGTTTTCGTCAGATTTCGCGCCAATTTAAATTTCATCACTATTTAAAATACCAGCGTCATCTTGTCGGGCGTCTAAATTATTTCCAAACGCTGCTTCTTTTTGCTGTTCATCGCAACTCGCTTTAACGATACTGTCCACATGTAATTGTGTAATCATGTCTGTTGCTGCTCCTATTTCCGCCTGCAAATTCCTGAGAATTTCTCGATTCTTGGAAATCCCTGCACAACCATCATTGCATCATGCATCTCAGTTTGTATTGTAGTAGGCAATAAAATGTTTATTAGGTGTTTTAGTTATTAAATAGCTTACAGATTTCTTTATTTTACATCTTTTTTTACTTTTTTTAGCTTCACTCTTATTCTCTTCTTCTCTAATCGCCTTCATTCATCGTCCATTCCATTGGATATATCGATATTATACATGGTTGCTTTTCTTTACAATAAATCGATATCAAACAGTTATTCTCTACGATAGTTATGTTGTTACAATATGTGTTTATCTTACATGTTATGTTATCTAAATCTATTACACCTGTAATATCCACATGAACCATATGCCACGGGATGTCGATTTTAGGAATGGGATGGAGTTCGGATTTTATTTTGCCAGACAGAGGTTTTGACAATCTTAGACATTTTATCGAAACAATAGAACTCATACATTTTCTCAAGAATTTTCTCCCACCCGAGATGCATAATTGACTCGTGTACGTTGTTGACAGCGGACCACCTAAACTGCTTTGGGATTATGGGCAGACATCGAGTCTCTCCATTTCTTTGAATTTTTCGGTATAGAGTTCCAGACCGTATTTCGTAAGTTTTGGCCAAATCCTCGGACAATTCATCATTACGCAATTTAGAGATAATAGAAGAAGTTTCTTCGTCTCTTTGCTGTTCAGCCAACAACCAGTTGTCGGATATTTCTGTCAGATTGATATATCTTTCGACTACGTCTATGGAATTCTTGACAATTTTTGGAACCGGATTCCGAGACAGAAAGTCAACATGAGCCATACGCTCACCTGGTCTATACTGAATATCAAATTCAAAAGATTGCAAGTACGACTACCACCTATGAACACTAGGGGTCAGTTCTATCTTTGCCATGCAAGTAATGGCGAAAGTGTTTTATAGAATTGTAGACAGCAAGTGTCTCCTGTTCATATAAATGGTAACGTGATTCTGCTAAAGATGTCATCTTGCTAAAATATTCGATAACTCGAGGCTTCTGTTCAATTCGGTGCAGCAAAAGAGCGCCGAAGCCGACAGAACTCACGTCTGTGTGGAGCTCGATAGAAAATTGTGGGTCGAATATAGTAATGACAGGTTCATTAGTTAAAATAGATATTACTTTTTGCCGTATTTGCTCATGAAATAATTCCCACAAAAATGACTTGCTCTTTGAAGTAAGGCCGTAAAGAGGTTTCATCAGTTGTGAAAACTTGGGTACAAATTGTCGAAAATATGAGACTAGCCCAATAAATTGTCTCAACTGAGTGACGGACTGCGGGCAAATTGGCAAATTCAAAAGGGCTCGAATTTTCCTGGGATTTGGTCGAATCTCACCTGCCTTAACCTCGAAACCCAAATATTCAACACAAGACTTTAGAAAGGAACATTTTGTAATATTAAAAGAAAATTCAGCATGCGTAAGTGTTTGCAATATTATTCACAATCTACCAAATGCTTCTTCTTTTGTACACGCAATTATCATTACGTCATCCATATAAACAATGTCATATGAATGGGTAAGATCACCTAGGGCACGATTAATAGCTCTTTGGAATACGGAACGTGCATTTTTAAAACCGAATGGCATAGTCAAGTACTCGTACTGGCCTTCTGGGGTGACAAATGCCGTTCGCTCGACTGAATTCGGGTGAATTGGGATCTGGTGAAATCCGCTTGCCATGTCTATACAGCTGAAAAACCTAGCACCACTCGGCCTAGCTATTTGATCAGAAATTATCGGCAAAGGGTACTTGTCAGAAACGGTATTTGCATTTAGCTCTCTATAGTACCATTTTTTTTTCGGACAAGTAACATTGGGCTCGCAAAGGGGGAGGAACTGGGTCTAATAATGTTTGATTCCAACAGCTGTTGAATTAAATGCCGAACTTTGGGCGCCTTTGAACCGTCTTATTTTGATCGATCAAGCGAATCTCTAACGGTCCCGTAGTCACACGGCTTTGTGGAACTCCACTTATTAATGACCCTAAATATTCTTGTAGTATTGACAACAATTGGTCTCTATCAGGTCCATGTAGATCGGTGTCAACATTAGCCAAATCTGGATTCTTTTCGGAAACTTCAAAAGGCAATATCGATTTTTCGTTAAACATTTTTTAATTTTGGTGTTCCTTGCTCAAAATATCTCGACCAATCAGAGCGTCATACTTAATATAATGGTCTAACATATCAAAACATTGGCCAATATCTGCAAAGTGCTACAAATAGTATTGCTACCAAGACCCCTTAAAATAACTACGTTGGTCATTCTGGATCCAGAAAGTCTCTGCAAAGTAGCCACCTTGATGAGTGAACACTCGGCTCCAGAACCAAGACAAAATTGGAACGACTCACCAGATTGTGAAAACGTTTCTACAGGCTCAAAAACGGTACAGATGTTGACATCTTTTACAATGTTTTTTTTGCTAGACGACGAACGCTGACGATCAGGACATACTGTAGAGATGTGTCCAGCTTTTCCGCAGTTGAAACAAGTCAAAGTAGACCGGTCTTTCCCTGATGGTTGCTGGCCGGGTTGCAGAACGTGCACTGCCACTGTTTTTGATCAACAATCCGTGCCGTTTTTGTGCCCATGCTTTCCGCAGTTCTGACACCTGAAGTAGGACTTAGGTCGTTTTCCTGGCGGCTCTGATGTACCATCGTTTGAAAGATGGTTCGGTCTAGCGTCAAATGAATACGCCTTTAGTTCTTGGCGCAGTTCGTTCCGAGTGTTGATGTCGGAAGTGAAAACTAAACGCCGCAAACGCCTGTCAATTCCAGCTGCATGCGCCAGTGTAATGGACACTGCGATTTGCTCCACACTCAGCGTCTTCCATTTGGCCATAAGCGAAGTAACCATTCGGCTTCCATATAACGAAAGGCACTCGCCTTCCGCAGGGCGTCCAATAAGCAGATTCATAACTGCTGCTGCTAATGTTTTTGTTCCCGCAAAATGTTGCTGAAACAATTCTCGGAACTGTGTGCATGATATACCAGGAAAGCAAGTCTGTGACAGCCAATGAGACGCGCTTCCTTCCAGTGATTTGCTGAGGGTCATCACAAGAGCGCTGCCTTCCAATTGGTTTTCAGACAAGATGTAGTCCACCGTTGAACACAAGGATCGCGCGTCTGATCCCGCACGTTCAGGATTAAACCTGGGCAATACCACAGCAAATGATTATTTTGGCTCTCTTTGTGAGTGTTGCACTTGTTTCAAAAGTTCATAAAAAGTCCGATTTTGCGACTCCAAAATTTCCAGCAAACCATTTTCATTGTTCAAAGTAGGTATAGGCGATCCCACTTCTGATGTCGAAGAGTCATCACGATGCCCTTCTTCCTCTTCATTACTCTCGTTATTGTCTGCGCAACGTTTTTTAGCGCGTGAATGAGGCATGTCTGTAATGCGCAATGATAGAAAACTGACTGACCCAATCTCTTTTCACAAAATCCGAATTATGCGTAGTTCTCAACTCTACATGCAATACCAACACATTTTGGAGACTTATTCTATACTATATATATCCGCAGTGCGCTCGTACCTATAAAAACGAAAGCGAACTAAAGTATCAAATAAATCTGCTTGCAGAGTGGATCCTACCAACATCGTATCATTCAAGGCTAACCCATTGTTTGTTTTACACGATGCATCAAACACAACCAAACAATTTTGTTGTTAAGCTTTCTGTGCGAATTACTGGATGATGCGGAATAAAATATTTCACTTGTCATACTTCAACATTAGGTAGCTCCTCCAAGTGATTTTATTCCTTGTACTATATTCCTTCATCTATAAACGCCACATACTTTTTCTTTAGCTCAGGATGTTAAGTTTTCTTTTCAAATTTAGAAACCTATTTAAGGCAATATTATAAGATTCTCCCAGCTTTTCTCGTGGCTGCTTGAACGGCAGATGAACTACAATGCGATTTTCATCTGTCCTTTTTACAGTACTCACGAATTTATCCTCACAAAGCTGCTCTGCTTCAGTAAATTGTTTTGAAGAATGAGCAACTCCTTCACAGACCCAAAATTGTTGCACCAAATTTTGTAACTGCTCTGTGTCTTGTTGTTTTTGATTAACAACTTTGTTAACCAATAAAGCAACACTCTCACCTGGAATGTATTCTCCTACCACTATCCAACCTAAGAGGGATTTTTGAAGAATTGGTTTGTTTAGGCCCATTTTGATTTTGCCTGCCACGATTAATTTAAAGAATAAATTTACTCCAATCAGCATGTTTATTTCGTCTGGCATATCTAACGATGGGTCAGCAAGTTTTATACTGCTAGGTATAAGCGACCTCAATGAATCTGTAATTGCGGGATTATACTGCGTAATATATGGCAAGATACTAAAGCTCCCGACTGCTATAAAATTAGTTACTCTGGATTTGATGGTAGTTTCAACTTCATCAATGACATTAGAATTGCAATTTTCTAGTCCATTAAGGGAGTGTTGAGCTCCACTCATACGCAAACCTAAATCTGAGGCAAGTTGAGCAGTCACCAAGTTAATTTGACTACCGGAGTCTAATACGCATCTACATTTACGAAATTTGCTGTTTGCATCTTCAACCAGCACGGCTGCAGTAGCTAAATAACTAGACCCTCTATTGGTCAACAAAGCACTCTGCATGGCTGATGAGTTGACTTGATCACCTACCGATTGAGCTCTAGCGTTTCCTGAGTCTCTGCGTAATAATTCATGATGTGGCTTATTGCAAATAGTACATGGTTGTACCTTACAATCCTTTGTTTGGTGTCACTTACTAAAACAGCGAACACACAACCCATGTTTCTTTATTTCAAAATATCTTTGCAAAGGGTTCAACGATGCGAATTTCTGACACCTTTACATTATGCGATCCTGAACAACAATAGCAGGAGTTTAGGCTTGCTTCCACAACAGTTGACAAACTTGCTCTTTTTCCACTATTAATTTTCTTAGGGAACTCGCGTCTTCTAACTTCACGACCAGCCATGTTAATGCTCCTTTTTATTACAAACTGTGCAAGCAACTTCCAAACAGGTAACTGAGAATTATCGAATTTATTTTCCCATTTCTCTAGCGTTTCATCATCGGACTTATCTTGAATTAAGTGGAATAACAATGCTTATAAAATCTCGCTGTCTTTATTCAATGACCGAAGAGCCTCCAATTGCACATTAACTCTATCGCCCAACAATCTCAAATCTTCAGAAGTTGGCTTATTATAGCTTGTATACATGAGCTTAAACTATTATAGACTTCTTCTCAAATCTATCTTTTTAACAGTTGCAAAGCCCTTCTATAATTGTCTGCCGAAAAATCTAAGCACTCAATAGTTTCTAATGGAATTGCCCCTAAGCACGATTTTTAATTTACAAATTTAGAAAGGTCATCTACTTCTTCTGCGTCGATTAAAGTACAAATACTATTGAACCAGCTTTTCCACTCTGTCAAATTCCCATTAAATTCTGGTAGCTTTTTGGTAGTTTCGAAACCCGATATTCTACATTGGACAATGATGAATTGGGAGATGGACTTGTTGCAGGTATGGAGCGACGTCCTCTAAGAGTCAATTGAGACAATATTCGTGATTTCACTTTACAATAAATATCTTCTATTTCATGTCGATTCTCAAATTCAATAACATCATCCCTGTTCATTTCAATTTGCTGTTGTACACTGCACAGCTGAGTAAAAACTGATTCAACCAAACTTAAACGTGTTTCCAACTCTGAGGCAACCATTGACCCACCATTATTTTCAATATAAATTTTAGCGCGATTTTTGGCTGACGATCATTTAAAGGTTCTTCTACTTATGTATGCAATTAGGTACAATAAGAACTGCACATATATGTACATACATATATAATTTACCCTGCCAATATAACCTAGCCGTTCACTGACTATGACTATGAACCACACACTTTTTCCAAATCCAACTTTTTATTTTATTTTTGTTGAATTTAACACTTATTGTAGCACACACACCAAACTGTAACTCTATATGCCGTGCAATCCACTCTGGGAGCACCAAGCTATATTCTACTCACAGTACGATGATGGAGCCGACACTGCTTTAATATTACAAGCAGCTCCAAGCCTCCTTCTGATGTCTGCTCCAAGTGCAAATTCAGCTCCAACGATGAGCTCGAATAAGACGAATAGTAGCTCCAACGATGAGTCAATGTAAATGTTGCTCCAACAATGAGCTCCAATTATGCTAATGGGACTTGAATCTTCTCCAAGTAGTCCCTGCCCGGGCGCCAATGATTCCGCCAGTTCTTTTCCCGCTTGGAATATTCTCGAGATCACGTAAAAAATGAATACATACGTCTGGTGCAAGCAACTTCGGTTTCAATTCTATATTTCTTATTATATATAGAGATCATAGACCATTCGATGTTTATCTTACATATCGCATGTAACCTATGTTCATATCGATTACATTACAATTCAATTATAGCATTGCTTTTATCCATATTATTTACATTTTAACAGATGATTAAATTCAATTCATTCGGCTCATTTCTAACAAAACAAGAATTAATTAAAAATACCCTTTTTCCCTATTTCGGCGCAAACACCATTACTAATGCACACTGCATTTTTCTGTATGCTTCCTACCCGCCACTAGACTATGTTCGGCAGAAACTCTAACGGTTGTCTGCCGCGCATCAAGAGAATAGAAAAGGGGCCTGCATGGCGCGTAACAAGCAGAAACACGAAATTGCTAGAAATGTCTTTAAATTTAAGGGGATCTGCAACATATATGTACATACATATGACATTAAGCATTTACACATGCGTGGAGACATAAGACAGAACGAGAAGACAATATGCATTCTTAGAAGAAACAAATGTAACGATTTTTGGAACGCGCTAAATTTTGTATTCAATGAAAATCAACAACAGTTCACATGTCGATCTCGGCAGCAAGCGAACCCCGAATACAGGCTACATCAGCCCGTATATAGGTCACTTGAACACTGATCAAGTCTTGCGGCAGTCGCAATGGGGTTCGACTCCCAGAGTAATCAGGTTCACATGTTGTGTTTTTATACTTATTTATTATTATTTTATATATTTAATTGTATATATTTTGTTATTTTTATTTTATAATTAAAAAAATAGTCATTAAATGGTCAAATGGTCGATGACGTCACAACTATTTCTTGTGCAGAAAAGAAAGGGACGAACGATGCGAGCCCGTAACGCACATGTCAATAAGCGAAAATACATGTTCATTTATTTTTATGTTAAAACTCATACATACTTAATTTCTGTACGTACATACATACATATATATATTTGTATACAACCAATAGGTGACTTGGTCATTGCGAATTAATAACGAATTAATAATAATAAATAATAACATTAAACTTAATTAAATTGCTTTTTTTTAATATAATAAATACAAATACAAACTTGTATTTAGTTTATATAATCCATGGCCTTATACAGTCAGCACCTGACTGTAGCGTTCGACTGGTTTTTGTACTTAATTTCTTGTATGTGTAATAACTCTATGCTAACAAATTGATTCATTAGAACCTGGTACAACTATTATTATCGTATTTAAAGTACATTTTATTTTCAATTAACTGGCGCGTTTTTAACGTCTTATTTTTGTTGCGAGTTCACACTCCCACGCTGATTCTCGCTTCCATCGCTCTCTGAGTGCGCTGCGTTGTGCTTAGTGTGTACTCTAACGGCTCTCTTGTTATAGCTGAGTTATTGATTTTTCTGGATTCTAGTTTCGTATTTACACTGTCTCGCGCTCTCACTCTCACGCTTCTTTACGTTCTCTTGTGATCTACGCTTGTGTTAGTGTACACTCTCACAGCTCTCTTCTTGGTGATCAGCTGTGTTGCATTACAATAGATTGCTTTTTCTTGCTTTCTTGCTCTCTAACTGTTCTCTTATAACTTTTTGTTTTTGGTACTTATTTTCGTAATCGCTGTAACCTTTTTTTGGAACGAACTGGAGGTGGTGTTCTTTTAGCTGTAAGGTCTAATCTTTCTTCCGAACTAGTTTCAATAGACCAGAGTTCTTCCTTAGAATTTGTATGTGTTAAAATGACAATGTGTCAAATTTCAATTTACGAAATGTGTTCAAAAAGTAAGGTAACTTTTCCAATTTGGCGGGCAGTGGTTTGTTATGTTGGTACACTCTTCCCGAACATCTGTTTCAAGATTCAAGTGAATGGCATTTTTTGTTTGGTTGTGAGAAGCGTAAAGGTTATATGTAAGTGTATTATCTTGAAGTTATGCGCCGTTTGCGAGAAGCAATACGAAGAATTCATGGCTTTTGCATCACGATAATGCCATCTTTGCTTGTGAGAGATTTTTTGGCCAAAAACAACACCACAATCGTGCCTCAGCCACCATATTCACCGGATTTGGCCCCATGTGACTATTTACTTTGAAAGGGGACAACATAAATATTGATAAATAAATAAATATTTTTTCTAAAAAATACAAAGTCACCTTACTTTTTCAACACAGCTCGTATATGTATGTATGTAAGTACAAAAATTAAGTTTGTATGAGTTTTAACATTTATGCTCATGTATTTGCGCTCCATGAAATGCGCATGGAAAAGAAGATTCGAGAAACAGCTCGCGCTACTTGCTCGCATCGTTCGTCCCTTTCTTTTCTGCACAATAAATAGTTGTGACGTTATCGACCATTTAACCATTTGACTATAAAATATATAAAAAAATAATAAATAAGTATAAAAACAGAACATGTGAACCTGACCACCCTGGAAGTCGAACCCCATTTCGACTGCCGCAGCAGTTGATCAGTGGTCAAGTGAGCTATGTACCGGACTGATGTAGACTGTATTCGGTTTTCGCTTGCTGCCGGAATCGAAATGTGAAATGACCATTGGTTTGGTTGACTTTCATTAAATTAAATTTAAACGGTCAATACAAATTTGTTAAAATTTATTAAAAAATAATATTTATTTATATTAAGTGTAAAATGATTATTATAATTTGTTTTTATTAAATATTGCATAATAAATAAATCAAAATGAATGAAATCAAAATGAGGAAAAACTATTTTTAATTGAAATTTAATTTAACAAGAGAAGTAGCGGATTCGTATGTACATACATCACAGCCTTCTCGGCTTCTACTCTCATTTTAGTCTATTAGAATAAAAGAAATAAGATTAATAATAAATAAAATGGAATAAATGCAACGCTGTCGCACATGAGAATTGAAATCTTATCATATCTTACTTACTTATAGTCCGATTTAAATGAAATTTTAAAAAAACTCTCGTGGCAAGGTATTTGTTATGTGTGATATCCAACTTTGGTTGTTGAGCTAATATTGTTGCTTCCAAGCAGTTATTACTGATTTACAGAAGCGGGAAGAGGCGTTTTGAAACTGCAATATACACGAACGGTATTACAAAATTTGGTGGCTCTAGCGTACATACAGTGATGGGCCACGACGCGTCATCTTTGATTGTCGACAGCGTTACGTCAAGAATGCGTCGACAATGTCATGAATGTGTCGACAATGTCATGAATGTGTCGACAATGTCATGAATGCGTCGACAATGTCATTAATGCGTCGACAATGTCGACTATGTAGACAATATGAAGAGTTAGTCTCCGCGCAGACAGCTTTTGAAAGAGATCAGTTCGACAAAAGAGGCGGTCGGTCGATATCGATTGGGAATATTCTTGAAGCCAAACTAAAACATTCATGTGCAAGAATTAAGCTTTTATTTGAAAGATCAAAAAAACTTGTACATATACAATATATTATTCATTAAGAGTTAAAGATGTTTCAGAAGATGACGATAACGAATAAAATAAAAATGAATAAATTGTTCTTTATTTAATAAAATTTAAAAATAACAAGAGCAACAGTCGAGTTGCACACGACAGTAGGATACCCTTAGACGTATGTTGCCATAAAAAGTATTTAATTGTATAATACTAATTGCAAGCTATAAATTAATAATAATACTGGAGTGCGCTGCCACCTTGCTTCAATTTCGATATTTTGCCAATAATTTATCGCCGCAATTCCCTAAAGCGGTGTGAGCAGTAGATATCGGTATTTCTTTATAAATTTTAAATTGGTTAATATCGATAACAAGGTCCAAGGGTATAAAAATAAAAAAATAATAATAATTATCAAACCAATTTTCCATTCAATGGTTATACTTAATTATTAGATAATTAAATTTAAATTATTAAAATATGCCTACATACATATTTACATATATCCTGTCATTTAGATTTCTTAATTTCTAACCTATTCCAAACATTACAAACTCATGCCTGAATACTAACAGATATCCCATTGTGATGGCTATGCAAAACCTCAAAAGTCCTAGCACTAATCTTTTCATTATCTAGTATATTTGAAAACGCCCAATCAATATGTGTATCCATATTGGTAGTGGACGTTTTCAAATCTAACAAACTCCTTAATCCTTTGCTAATCAAAAAATTATAAATACTCTTACACCTGTTAAAGGTTTTGAGGCACAAATTGAAATCTCCTAAAACTAGCAAGCTATCCCCTAAATCACCTAAACGAGAAAATTGATGAATTATCTCCTCAAATTCTATTTTAAATGTGGACAGAGGAAAGTCTGCACTTTTATATAATATAAGAAAACTTATGGCATCAAACCTAAATATGCCGAACTCAAAAACTACTGAGCCAAAAGTTTTTCTACTGCTAAAGGTATGGGAAACTCTATCTACTAGCTCGTTCTTTACATAAATTATGATGCCTGTTAAAGGCCTAATTGATTCAAGTTGAACCACAATAGTGAGCCCAGGTATTTCTACAGTTTCATTGCTTATGGAAGTTTCTACGAAACATAATATTGATGACTGAAGCATCAGCTTGTCCGATCGAATATCTTCAAGATGGGAATTCAAGCTCTGAGTATTATGGAAGAAAATGTTAAGGGCAGAACTGTTAATTAAATAATCGTAATGAGTACACAGTAGTTTTTCAGTCCGCAATTTCTTCAATTGGGCTTTCACTTTATCATTATTTTGGGGAGACTTAGGAGGAACAAAATTCCCAATAATGAATAATCCTAAAGCAGTAGTTGCTCTACTGCAAGCTACGTATAATGCAGCACGCTGCATTCTGGAATGAGCATGGACTACCACTTTGCCATACGTAGCTCCCTGACTCTTATGAATTGTGATGCCTTCAGCAGGCACAATTGGAAACTGCCTACGGTCAATGTTAATTTGTGCGTTATTTGAATATTGAAAACTGCGAACAATTTTCTGAATAGGAGTCCTGTACGATGTGTACACTTCGAACGCGCAGATTCTCCTACAGTTTCCTCTGTAAATTTCATCCATAAAATGTTGGGAGTGTTGGATGTATTGAAATCTATTTGCATCAACACACCTGATGCCCCGTTTACTAATCCATCCCCTGTGTCTACATTGACCGTCATCATGTACTTGGCAGTATTTTTTAGGAGAAGAGACGTACAGAGTCCCTGTGTAGCGGAAGTTTTAAAACCCTTCACTTCTTCTAATATTCTTTGTTTCCTAGCTGGTTCCAAATGGCCCGCCTTAATAAAATCTTCAGCAGTAGAGAAAAATTGCTCAGTAGCAATTGAGTTAAGTTTCGTTACATTAAATAAATCAACCTCATTATTATTACTAAACAGATGAATTGCATCATCGGGCACTGCCGATGGTTCGCATATTCTAGATTGGAAAAGGACAATATCATCGGCTGTCATACAATCCGATGCCATATTATTTAAGGCAGAAGCGAAAAGCTGATCGTCACGTTGACGCATTATCTCTGTGAGCTCAAAATACAAAAAAAGGTCCCAGAGATACGTACCAAATATTTCATGGTAAGGGTCAGTGGTATTTGGATCGAAAATCCAACTACCTCCTACGGGCTGTAACTGTCTAAGATCACCGAATACGATGATAGAAACACCACCAAAAGGAGAAGTATTTTTGAAAATTTGCTTCAAACGAGAATCTAAATAAGAAAACATTAGAGAGCTAACCATTGATATTTCATCAATAATAATTAATTTAAGATCGATTAACCTTGAATGAAGGCTATTAACTAAATCATGGCTTAAGGCCCTTAGAGGTGCTGAGCGAGATTGATTAACAGGAAGTGAAAACATGGAATGCAGTGTCGAACCACTAATTCCGAATGCTGCTTTTCCTGTTGGTGCACATAAGAGGATTTTAACAGATGTCGGATCAGCTCCTAGTATACTGTTATACATTACGGATAATGACTGAAAAATTGCTGATATAAGTCGACTCTTTCCGACTCCGGCGCCGCCTCCAACAAATTCATAAAAGACTGTATTGATTTTGGCATTATGCAAAGCATGTGTAAAATATAGCTTCTGCTTTAAATTAAGAGATCTAACTATATTAGCTAAGCTTTCCTGAGAAACTAAGGCTGGAAGCTTGATAAAACGGACATTACTATCTTCATCATTCATATCAATATTTCCATCCACATTTAAAACATTTAGATGTGGATCTATTTCAGGCAATCCTAAAACTGTGAAGCCATCATCTACCACTTCCTGTTCTCCTACTTGATTATTCTCATTTTCTGCTTCGTCTGTTAAGTGGCTCAGAGCATCTTCTAGTTCCCTATCATCTAGTAAATTATATTTTCTGCGATTGTTCTCTACTAACTCCGAATTTTCCCTACAGAACAATTCACAGTCATGTGTGACTAAATCCAAATGCTCATCTCGCCATGGGGCGTAAAGCATTTTTAGCTCTCTGAAATAGTCACTTGTTTCTGTATTGACATTAAATCTCCTATACCTAATTATGCACGCAGTGGTCCTCTTTCTGATGAAGCCACTATTATCGCGAAGAGCGTAAACTATTGATTCAGAAGCCCTAGGCACATCATCGTCAAAGTCATCTGCATTTTCTTGGCGAGCTCCTCGTTCTGATTTGCTGTAGCTATAAAAAGCTGCAAAATCGGCTAGGCATAAGCTCTCTAAAGCGTCTGGGCGCTGAATATAATGATCTAGAAGTCCTAAGTAAAAAATTTCCCTAGAGTCTTCGGGCAGATTTTGAAGTTGCTGTCTAGATTTCAGCATTCTGACCCGTTTTTCTGGAACGTGTGTATTAATATACACACTGGCACTACTGCTGGCGGACAAATGCATACCTAAACAGCAGTAGACGGCTTCCTGAGCGGATATCTCAGTGCCAAATATAAATTTGTTACCTAAATGTTGTAACTTTTGCTTAATAGTTACATTGTTATTGTCTTTAATCTCATTGATTGCCTCACGCATCAACATTGAGATACCTCTCTGAGACTTGTTAATATAATTAACGACGTAGCTGCAGCAAGCATAGGGGTCTAAAATAAACTGAATATCCATATTTGCTCGCTGCAACAAAAGGAGGTGCTTGTTATAAGCGTTAAGCTTGATTGCTGCAAAAGATCGCTTCAAAAAAACTTTTGGTTTCTTTATACTTGATCTTACAGCATTAATGTAGCCCTCATAACTAAGGTTAAGTTGATCGTGGGACAAAAAGTTGTTAAAATCGTTAAAATTTTCTACGCTTTCACGATCAAATGGGAAGTCGAGCAGACTTTGAATTTTTTCGAAATTCCTACGATGCTCGGCCAAATTTGGAGCATTTTCTTCTAAAGGGAGAAGAATTTCTGTTTGAGGCATGGGAGGGTATGGGATACCAAATCTACAAATTTGTTTTGACCTAATTTCTCGCCTGCAAGAGTGCCCGTGACTATGGAGTTGATACTCCAAATATGGAGCAACGTCCGGGCAACTAGAATCAGCAGTAATAAACTGATCAATAAAGGACTTCACAGGCATAAATGTGGACTCATTCTTTAGGTCGAGCTTTGGGGCGTCTTTCAGCCAGAACATGCCATGTATATGTGGAGAGCCTCTTTGCTGAAACTCCACTCGCCAATAAAACTTGATGATCTGGTGACAACCAAAGACACCGCCTTCCTTTTTCATCAGTTTTAAAACCTGTCTATATCGAAAATCGAAATATCTGGCACAGGTCACTGGGTCTGCTCTAATGAGACGAGCTTTCTCATTAAACCCCAAATTTAACGCTTCTTCTTCGGATACTTCTAGCTTGTCTACATTTTTACATAGCAAGACTAAAAGCTCCGGCCACCTAGTTTCCGCTGCGGAAAATGTTATAAAAAAAGTTGGAAGCCCTATCTGCCTAATCATAGCCATCACTTTCTTTTTCTCGTCCTCCCAATGAGCAGGAGACGTGCGAATACCTTTTAAAAGCCTATAGCCATCATCATGAAGTATTAACCTATTTAAAGTTTCATCATTACGCACATCAGCAGCCGAAATGCCTTGAGTGGCAGAGTGCTTACGTAAGCAAATTGATGTGCTATTCCTAATGCTAATCATTTCTAACTTTTTGAAGTTATGAAATAATTTATCTGTTCTACAACCTCTTCTATCAAAATTCCTAAGCTCTGATCTAACTATAGTTGTAAAACTTTCCCGACATTTCCTTTTAATGCCTGCCTTTGTGGGAAAAGCCAGCTCCTCTGAATCACAATCGGTTATCATGTCAAGAGGTCGCTGACCCTCTCCTGGTGCTATAGCAATTCGAGGAATATCTATGTTTTCAACAGGGACATTTTCCATGAAGGTTTCTTGACCTCCTGGATTCAACTCTACCTCTTCTTCTACTACTCTATGCTCATTAAGTTGTGCTGCCTTTTCTAACATTTGACACACAATGTCCCTGTCGTCTGCTGACGCAACAAATGGTACAGTCTCAACTGAGTAAGAAGACAACCACTGCTCATTGATAGTAACCTGGTGCTTCTTATAAAGTTCTGTGTTCACTAAATACCGAATTACATCAACAATCTTTGAGGGCCTTATGGTTTCAGCCATGAAATCATGGTTATACTCCATCCTACGCTTAAGATGAATCTGAACTACTTCGGCTTCATTAAATGCCCTGGGAAGGGAAGTTACAACATTTGCAACTGGAATTGGCACATTGATCACTGCTCCTTTAATGGCACTTTGACGTCCATATCCAAGAGACTTTATGATCATAAAAGGAAGACGGGGAGAAATCAGCCTTTCTTCTAGAGGCGTCAAGCCTTTCAGGCATTCCGGAAGCTCCGGAAAATTTAGGCCATTTGTAATAGAAGCCTTTGGTTTTTTCCCTGACTTAATACTGCGGCTGCAGGTTTTGCAAAAGCTAAACCTATTATTATGGGATGGAAACATAGAGGAAAGATACAAAATATCAACACTATCTGCCTCACTACACTTTTCCTCTATGACCTCACGCGAAATTTTGTCCACTTGATGTGGAAACCACAAACCTTTGCAACATATGCAAACCTGATCGGGTCCCTGCTTGACTGTCTTATTAAAATTGGCTATTAGGCAATCTAAACTAGTTTTAACCTGCGATATCTTATCATCTGGAAGGGTATTCGCACGGTCCACTCTATTGCGGGACGCGTTTCTCCTATTCTCTGCTATCCTATTGGTGCAAATACTCCTATATAGACTCACTCTTTGCGACATATTCCTATGGGCTTCAAAGGCCTCACGTTGAGCTCGAATTCGAGCACTGCGGCGTGCACTAGTATTGCGTGCCTGCTCAACAATCCTACGAATAGGATTGTTTCTAACCTGAGACCTTTGACTTCTATCTATTGCCCTTTCTAAAATTCGCGTCTCCTGATTTTGTCGCTGAATCGCCCTTCTAACAGCATCTCGTCCGCTTTCGTTGGACCTGAATTATGGACATTGCCTGCGCCTCGATCGACGCAAAGTATTGGCAAGTTGTTCGGCATTTCTAGTTGAATGATCAGTTCGTCGAACACGGCGACGAACTGCATCCTGCTCTCTTTCCTGAGATCGAAACTCAGCATCTTGCCTGCGACTCGAACGACGCGAAGTGTTGGCAAGTTGTTCGTCTGTTTTAATTGCAGAATCACTGCGACGTACACGGCGACGAACTGCATCCTGCTCTCTTTCCTGAGATCGAAACTCAGCATCTTGCCTGCGACTCGAACGACGCGAAGTGTTGGCAAGTTGTTCGTCTGTTTTAATTGCAGAATCACTGCGACGTACACGGCGACGAACTGCATCCTGCTCTCTTTCCTGAGATCGAAACTCAGCATCTTGCCTGCGACTCGAACGACGCGAAGTGTTGGCAAGTTGTTCGTCTGTTTTAATTGCAGAATCACTGCGACGTACACGGCGACGAACTGCATCCTGCTCTCTTTCCTGAGATCGAAGGTCAGCATCTCGCCTGCGCCTCGAACGACGCGAAGTGTCAGCAAGTTGTTCTTGTAATCTGATTGGCGAAGAAGCCCGAAGAGTAGTGTGACGAATTGTGTCCGGTAATTGCTCAACGGCCCTAAATGTTCTATTACTTCTACGGACTCGATGCTGTTGACTATCTCTAACCCTTTCAGCTTCCCTAAATTCGAAATTTTGCCTACGTTCTCTATGTGCCTCTAGATTATTTACGCGTTCCTGCTCAGAAAAGTCTATATCTGACCTATTCAAACGATTTCTATTTCGCTGTGTTTGACTCCTATTGCAAGCTGACTTTCTCTTAAGTCTAGGCATCTTCTAATATATAAGTTTTAAAATAATATATAGGTATGTCAAAAATAAAATTCTTATAAATTAATTTAATTTGAATATATATTTATCAAAAATTAATATATAGTTATATATATAAAATAAAGTTAGTATATTTAATTATATATATAAATATATTCATATATTTAAATAGATATATATATATTATAATTATATTCATATATTTAAATAAATATATGTATATTATTTAAAATAATTATATTATAAATGAAAATAAATATCTAATGAAAGAACAAATAATAATAAAATTTATTAAGGAAAATAAAAATAAACAAAATGTGGAAAAAAGAATAAATATAAATCAAAGAAATAATAAATTAAACCTGCAAGAAATTCCAGCGAAAATTCCAATTTGAATCGCGGAAACGAACCGATACCGATGTTCACGTACAATCACACACACTTCAGAAGAGTCTATACACATATATGTATGCATGCACAAAAATACGTTACGCTGTGTACCGCACTTTTCTAAAATTGCGCGCCACGTTCCGGGCAGGGCGCAATCATTCACACGCATAAAAAATGTTCCGTTAACGCATAACAATCACACACGAGGATTTACTTATTATATACTCGACTTATATTAATTTGCATTAAATGTTAAATGTATCACGAACACGCGAATTAATTATATATTATTTTATATTTAATATCGAAAATACAAATGATAATCGACAATCGACGACGACACCGAACACGCCAATCGCAAACTACAAATTAACATAACACTGAAGCGCGCTGCCACCTTGCAACAATTTTGATACGTTGCCAATAATTTATCGCCGCAATTAAAAAGTGCGCAAAACCTTAAATTTATAATAATGATCTATAGAATCTAATATACATACAAAATATACATATATTAAAAAAACAAAGTAGAAGAAATGTTAGTACATTTTTTTCAAACATAGTTTCAATAGACGTGGGGATATAATATAATTTACACATATTAATATAATTTATATGCAAAACATATGAAATATATATCGATATGTTTAATATATATTAAAAGCTATCGATATGATAGCTCTTAATATATCGTGAAATCTAAATTAATATTTATTTAATAAAAAGTCAATATATAAATTATTTAATAATAATAATAATATGTCTATATTAGAAATCTAGTAAATACCTGCATTCATGCATGCCGATCAACCACGCTATTGGTTGTATATAATTTTACATATGTATGTGTGAACACAAATTAAGTATGCATAAGTGTTTGCATTTATACACATGTATTTTGGGTAATTGACATGTGCATGAAAAAGAAGAGTCGAGAAACAGCTCGCGCTTCGCGCTCGCATTGTTTATCCTTTTCTTTCATGCACAAGTAATTTAGTTCTGACGTCATCGACAACTTCTTTGCTTTCTTCATATTCATATATACGCCACCTATTGGTTGAGTGTTAGCATATATTTATGCACATGTATTTTCGGTAATTGACATGTGCATGGAACAGAAGAGTCGAGAAACAGCTCGCGCTTCGCGCTCGCATCGTTGTCCTTTTCTTTCATGCAGAAGGAATTTAGTTCTGACGTCATCGACAAGCTCTTTGCTGGTCGAAGTGTCGAAATGGTTTATCTAATAACTTCAGTGTTTATTGTCTGATCGGATTGCAATTTGGAGGATAAGTTCATATATTATTTATCTATATATATGCTAAAGCAGAACGTTAAGAAATGAGTTCTTCGAATGTAAATAGCAATGTAAACCAAAATTGTCGGTTTGCGGGGGCGGTAGGCTTGTTATTCCAAATTGAAAATAAACTTGATCTGCGTATGGTATACAGGAATCTTCATGCTAAATTTGGTGTCCGTAGCTTTTGTAATAGCTGAGATCGGCGCGTTCATCCAGACAGACAGACAGACGGACAGACAGACGGACATGGCTCAATCGACTCGGCTATTGATCCTGAGCAAGAATATATATACTTCATGGGGTCTCCGACGCCTCCTTCTGCCTGTTACATACATTTGCACAAAGTTAGTATACCCTTTTTTGACCATTTTCAATGGTCCAAGGGTATAAAAATAATAATAATGTATTATATTTTCTTTACTAAGCCATTGTCGACATTGTCGACGTGTCGTCTTCAAACATTGTCGACATTCGATTGTCGACACGTAGACAATCGTGTAGTCTACACCGTGTAGTCTACGCGGTACATCACTGCTTACATAGTTTCTGAGATATACGCGTTCATACAGACAGACAGACGAACAGACAGACAGACAGCTCAATCGACTCGTCTGTTGATCCTGATTCAGAATATATTTAGTTTATTTATTTATTTATTTATTTTGTTTAGTTTATAGTCGAACTATGATCAGTCGACTTTTTTAAAAGTAAAGAAACAATTAAAATAGATTTAAATTATTTAAGTTGAAATTTTAAACTAGAGGTAATTTTAAATTAAGGGTAAAACCTTAAATGTAAAGAAAAGAAAGAATTATTTAAAATTTGTGCAAATGTGCAAACTGGGATAAAGAAAAGCCGATCCAACATTTGTTGCAGAGGATTGGGGAAAACCCAGAAAAACCCAATCAGATCAGGAGAGTTAGTGTTAGTAACTAAATGCAAATAAAATTATGAGTAGAGTGTTAAAGCATGCAGTATGTTGAAAGTACTACTATGAGACTAAATTCTAGATAAGTGGGCGAGGAGTTGTAATTTTAAGCTATATATCAAGTTGTTATTGTTAGCTACAATGAAGTATAGTTTATTATAGTCCGAACATAATACCCTGAATGGCTCATGCAGGGCATAGTTCGAGCTACAATTGGGAAGTTTTAGAGGAAGGTAATTACGGGTGATTCTACCAGGGACAGAAAAGTGTAGTCTACTAAGTAAGTCGCTACTATCTATGTCACCTTGGATAAGGTTGTTAATAAATATAACACCAAGCATGGTTCTACGATTGGCTAGAGAAGGCAGATTAAGTAACAAAAGTCTACTAGGATAGGAAGGAAGTCTTGAATTTACATCCCAGTTAAGGCCTCGCAAGGCAAACATTAAGAAGTTTTTCTGTACGGATTCAATGCGGTCTCTATGAACTGTGTACTGAGGGTTCCAGACACATCATCCGTACTCGAGAATTGGACGAACAAGCGAAGTGAAGAGAGTCTTAGTTAAGTAAGGATCGTCAAACTCCTTGGACCATCTCTTAATAAAGCCGAGTACACCCATAGCTTTATTAACCATTGATGATATATGTTCGGAAAACTTGAGTTTTCGGTCCAAACGGACACCTAGATCATCAACCAGGGAAATTCTTTCCAAGGTACAACCACAAAGAGAGTATGATACGTACTTTGGGCAGGCACGTGAGAATGTCATCAGCTTGCATTTTGAGCTGTTCAGATTAAGGAGATTTGCACGACACCAAGAAAATAAACAATCTAGGTCAGATTGAAGGCGAGAATGACAGGAGTCGTCTCTAAATTGAAAACAGAGCTTGACATCATCCGCGTACATGAGAGTACGTGAGTTAAGTATGACCGTTGGGAGGTCATTGATGAAAAGTGTAAAAAGCAGGGGACCTAAGTGGCTTCCCAGAGGAACACCAGATGTGGCATGAACGGGATAGGAACGAGTATTTTTAAAGAGGACTCGTTGGGTTCTGTCACTCAAATAGCTCACAATCCAACTAAGAAGTTTTGGTGAGAAACCGAGAAGATTTAGTTTATGTGCAAGAAGGGAATGGTTGACTGAGTCAAATGCCTTACTGAAATCAGTATAAATGACATCAGTTTGAAGATTTTCCTGAAATCCTTTTACCACAAAGGATGTCAGCTCAAGCAGATTTGTCGTGGTAGAACGACGCTTCACAAATCCGTGTTGAAAAGGGGATATAACGGATCTACTAAAATGCTGCAAGTGAGGAGTAATAACATTCTCGAAGAATTTCGGTATAGCCGACAATTTAGAGATACCTCTATAATTGCTTGCATCAGACTTGCTGCCCTTTTTATGTAAAGGGATGATAAAGGATTCCTTCCATATGGATGGAAACGAGGCAGTTACTAAGGACAGCGAAAATAGTTTGAGCAATGGCTTACATAAGGAGTTGGCACAGTATCGAAGTACACAGGCGGGGATACCATCGGGACCTGGTGAGAAGACTGGTTTAACCAATCGAAGATCCCTAATAAGTGAACTTTCATTCAGTAAAGGCGTGAAGATGCCATTCGAGCTTGGTACGCTATATGGATAGGAGTGAATGTTTGGCGTAGAGGAAGAATAAGTTGTTTGAAAAAACTTGGCAAACATATCGGCAATGGCCTGATCTGTGTTCGCCTCAGCGTTATCGAACATAAGTTTAGAAGGAAAGCCCGCTGACCTACGCTTCATGTCAACAAAACTATAAAACTGTTTAGGATTCTGAAAGAACTGAATCCTACATCTTGTCAAAGATGGGGTCGAAGATGCCTCCTTCTGGCTGTTACGCACATTTTCGTTCCGACAAACACAGTAGTCCATGATTTTTTTTAAAATCCGTGGCCAATAATATATATTTATACCCTTGGACCATTGAAAATGGTAAAAAAAGGGTATACTAACTTTGTGCAAATGTATGTAACGGGCAGAAGGAGGCGTCGGAGACCCCATAAAGTATATACGAGGGTCGTTTGATAAGTCCGTGACTTTTTGTATTTGCCGCGCACCTGCTCTAAATACAACACTGCTCCTGTCAGCAGTTATCGATTAACAGCTGACTGTAAAATTTTGAGAAAGCTGCGTTTCTTAGTTTGCGTTTTATAGGCATTGAAAGCAGACGATCTCGTGAATTTTAACGAAAATGGAAAAAAGTGAATTTCGTGTGCTAATTAAGCATTATTTTTTGCGTAAAAAATCCATCACCGAAACCAAGGAAAGACTTGATAAATATTATGGGGACTCTGCACCATCAATTTCAATGGTTAAGAAATGGTTTACTGAGTTCCGTTGTGGTCGTACCAGTACAAGTGATGCCGAACGTTCAGGTCGCCCAAAAGAGGTCGTCATGCCAGAAATCGTCGACAAAATCCATGGAATGATATTGGATGATCGGAGAATGAAAGTGCGTGAGGTAGCTGAGGCTGTAGGCATCTCAACTGAACGGGTACATCACATTTTACATGAATATTTGGACATGAAAAAGCTTTCCGCGCGATGGGTGCCGCGATTGCTCACACACGACCATAAGCGCAACCGTGTGACCATTTCAAAGGAGTGTTTGGCGATGTTCAACCGCAATCCAAACGAATTTTTGCGCCGTTTCGTTACCGTAGACGAAACATGGATCCACCACACCACACCAGAGACCAAAGAACAATCAAGACAGTGGGTTTCTCCGGGTGAACGTGCACCAAAGAAGGCCAAGGTGGGTCTGTCGGCCAACAAGGTCATGGCCACAGTTTTTTGGGATGCACAAGGTATCATTCACATCGATTACCTTGAAAAGGGTAAAACGATCACCGGCGAATATTATTCAGAGCTTTTGGACAGATTCGATATTGATTTGAAGCAGAAACGACCGCATTTGGCGAAAAAAAAAGTGCTGTTCCATCAGGACAATGCACGGGTGCACACGTGTGTAGTCAGCATGGCAAAATTTCATAAATTGGGCTACGAACTGCTACCCCATCCAGCATATTCTCCAGATTTAGCCCCCTGTGACTATTTTTTGTTTCCAAACATGAAGAAATGGCTCGGCGGTAAGAGATTCGGGTCAAATGAAGAGGTCATCACAGAAACAAACGACTATTTTGAGGGGCTTGAGAAAACCTATTATTTGGAAGGAATAAAAAAATTGGAAAAACGCTGGACTAAATGTATAGAGCTAAAAGGAGATTATGTTGAGAAATAAAACGCTTCTTTGACGAAAAAAATATATTTTATTCAAAAAGTCACGGACTTATCAAACGACCCTCGTATATTCTTGCTCAGGATCACTAGCCGAGTCGATTGAGCCATGTCCGTCTGTCTGTCTGGATGAACGCGCCGATCTCAGCTATTACAAAAACTAGGGTCACCAAATTTAGCATGAAGATTCCTGTATAGCATACGCAGATCAAGTTTATTTTCAATTTGGAATAACACGCCTACCGCCCCAGCAAACCACCAATTTTGATTAACATGGCGATGTACTCATTTCTTAACATTCTTCTTTAGTATATACATAGATAAATACTATATGAACTTATCCTCCAAATTGCAATCCGATCGGACAATAAACACTGAAGTTATTAGATAAACCATTTCGACCCTTCGACCAGCAAAGAAGTTGTCGATGACGTCACAACTACAATATATTACTTGCGTAGGAAAGCAAGGAAACGATGCGAGCGCGAGCTGTTTATCGACTCTTGACTTGTCTACATTTTTACATAGCAAGACTAAAAGCTCCGGCCACCTAGTTTCCGCTGCGGAAAATGTTATAAAAAAAGTTGGAAGCCCTATCTGCCTAATCATAGCCATCACTTTCTTTTTCTCGTCCTCCCAATGAGCAGGAGACGTGCGAATACCTTTTAAAAGCCTATAGCCATCATCATGAAGTATTAACCTATTTAAAGTTTCATCATTACGCACATCAGCAGCCGAAATGCCTTGAGTGGCAGAGTGCTTACGTAAGCAAATTGATGTGCTATTCCTAATGCTAATCATTTCTAACTTTTTGAAGTTATGAAATAATTTATCTGTTCTACAACCTCTTCTATCAAAATTCCTAAGCTCTGATCTAACTATAGTTGTAAAACTTTCCTGACATTTCCTTTTAATGCCTGCCTTTGTGGGAAAAGCCAGCTCCTCTGAATCACAATCGGTTATCATGTCAAGAGGTCGCTGACCCTCTCCTGGTGCTATAGCAATTCGAGGAATATCTATGTTTTCAACAGGGACATTTTCCATGAAGGTTTCTTGACCTCCTGGATTCAACTCTACCTCTTCTTCTACTACTCTATGCTCATTAAGTTGTGCTGCCTTTTCTAACATTTGACACACAATGTCCCTGTCGTCTGCTGACGCAAGAAATGGTACAGTCTCAACTGAGTAAGAAGACAACCACTGCTCATTGATAGTAACCTGGTGCTTCTTATAAAGTTCTGTGTTCACTAAATACCGAATTACATCAACAATCTTTGAGGGCCTTATGGTTTCAGCCATGAAATCATGGTTATACTCCATCCTACGCTTAAGATGAATCTGAACTACTTCGGCTTCATTAAATGCCCTGGGAAGGGAAGTTACAACATTTGCAACTGGAATTGGCACATTGATCACTGCTCCTTTAATGGCACTTTGACGTCCATATCCAAGAGACTTTATGATCATAAAAGGAAGACGGGGAGAAATCAGCCTTTCTTCTAGAGGCGTCAAGCCTTTCAGGCATTCCGGAAGCTCCGGAAAATTTAGGCCATTTGTAATAGAAGCCTTTGGTTTTTTCCCTGACGTAATACTGCGGCTGCAGGTTTTGCAAAAGCTAAACCTATTATTATGGGATGGAAACATAGAGGAAAGATACAAAATATCAACACTATCTGCCTCACTACACTTTTCCTCTATGACCTCACGCGAAATTTTGTCCACTTGATGTGGAAACCACAAACCTTTGCAACATATGCAAACCTGATCGGGTCCCTGCTTGACTGTCTTATTAAAATTGGCTATTAGGCAATCTAAACTAGTTTTAACCTGCGATATCCTATCATCTGGAAGGGTATTCGCACGGTCCACTCTATTGCGGGACGCGTTTCTCCTATTCTCTGCTATCCTATTGGTGCAAATACTCCTATATAGACTCACTCTTTGCGACATATTCCTATGGGCTTCAAAGGCCTCACGTTGAGCTCGAATTCGAGCACTGCGGCGTGCACTAGTATTGCGTGCCTGCTCAACAATCCTACGAATAGGATTGTTTCTAACCTGAGACCTTTGACTTCTATCTATTGCCCTTTCTAAAATTCGCGTCTCCTGATTTTGTCGCTGAATCGCCCTTCTAACAGCATCTCGTCCGCTTTCGTTGGACCTGAATTGTGGACATTGCCTGCGCCTCGATCGACGCAAAGTATTGGCAAGTTGTTCGGCATTTCTAGTTGAATGATCAGTTCGTCGAACACGGCGACGAACTGCATCCTGCTCTCTTTCCTGAGATCGAAACTCAGCATCTTGCCTGCGACTCGAACGACGCGAAGTGTTGGCAAGTTGTTCGTCTGTTTTAATTGCAGAATCACTGCGACGTACACGGCGACGAACTGCATCCTGCTCTCTTTCCTGAGATCGAAACTCAGCATCTTGCCTGCGACTCGAACGACGCGAAGTGTTGGCAAGTTGTTCGTCTGTTTTAATTGCAGAATCACTGCGACGTACACGGCGACGAACTGCATCCTGCTCTCTTTCCTGAGATCGAAACTCAGCATCTTGCCTGCGACTCGAACGACGCGAAGTGTTGGCAAGTTGTTCGTCTGTTTTAATTGCAGAATCACTGCGACGTACACGGCGACGAACTGCATCCTGCTCTCTTTCCTGAGATCGAAGGTCAGCATCTCGCCTGCGCCTCGAACGACGCGAAGTGTCAGCAAGTTGTTCTTGTAATCTGATTGGCGAAGAAGGCCGAAGAGTAGTGTGACGAATTGTGTCCGGTAATTGCTCAACGGCCCTAAATGTTCTATTACTTCTGCGGACTCGATGCTGTTGACTATCTCTAACCCTTTCAGCTTCCCTAAATTCGAAATTTTGCCTACGTTCTCTATGTGCCTCTAGATTATTTACGCGTTCCTGCTCAGAAAAGTCTATATCTGACCTATTCAAACGATTTCTATTTCGCTGTGTTTGACTCCTATTGCAAGCTGACTTTCTCTTAAGTCTAGGCATCTTCTAATATATAAGTTTTAAAATAATATATAGGTATGTCAAAAATAAAATTCTTATAAATTAATTTAATTTGAATATATATTTATCAAAAATTAATATATAGTTATATATATAAAATAAAGTTAGTATATTTAATTATATATATAAATATATTCATATATTTAAATAGATATATATATATTATAATTATATTCATATATTTAAATAAATATATGTATATTATTTAAAATAATTATATTATAAATGAAAATAAATATCTAATGAAAGAACAAATAATAATAAAATTTAATAAGGAAAATAAAAATAAACAAAATGTGGAAAAAGAATAAATATAAATCAAAGAAATAATAAATTAAACCTGCAAGAAATTCCAGCGAAAATTCCAATTTGAATCGCGGAAACGAACCGATACCGATGTTCACGTACAATCACACACACTTCAGAAGAGTCTATACACATATATGTATGCATGCACAAAAATACGTTACGCTGTGTACCGCACTTTTCTAAAATTGCGCGCCACGTTCCGGGCAGGGCGCAATCATTCACACGCATAAAAAATGTTCCGTTAACGCATAACAATCACACACGAGGATTTACTTATTATATACTCGACTTATATTAATTTGCATTAAATGTTAAATGTATCACGAACACGCGAATTAATTATATATTATTTTATATTTAATATCGAAAATACAAATGATAATCGACAATCGACGACGACACCGAACACGCCAATCGCAAACTACAAATTAACATAACACTGAAGCGCGCTGCCACCTTGCAACAATTTTGATACGTTGCCAATAATTTATCGCCGCAATTAAAAAGTGCGCGAAACCTTAAATTTATAATAATGATCTATAGAATCTAATATACATACAAAATATACATATATTAAAAAAACAAAGTAGAAGAAATGTTAGTACATTTTTTTCAAACATAGTTTCAATAGACGTGGGGATATAATATAATTTACACATATTAATATAATTTATATGCAAAACATATGAAATATATATCGATATGTTTAATATATATTAAAAAGCTATCGATATGATAGCTCTTAATATATCGTGAAATCTAAATTAATATTTATTTAATAAAAAGTCAATATATAAATTATTAAATAATAATAATAATATGTCTATATTAGAAATCTAGTAAATACCTGCATTCATGCATGCCGATCAACCACGCTATTGGTTGTATATAATTTTACATATGTATGTGTGAACACAAATTAAGTATGTATAAGTGTTTGCATTTATGCACATGTATTTTCGGTAATTGACATGTGCATGAAAAAGAAGAGTCGAGAAACAGCTCGCGCTTCGCGCTCGCATCGTTTATCCTTTTCTTTCATGCACAAGTAATTTAGTTCTGACGTCATCGACAACTTCTTTGCTTTCTTCATATTCATATATACGCCACCTATTGGTTGAGTGTTAGCATATATTTATGCACATGTATTTTCGGTAATTGACATGTGCATGGAACAGAAGAGTCGAGAAACAGCTCGCGCTTCGCGCTCGCATCGTTGTCCTTTTCTTTCATGCAGAAGGAATTTAGTTCTGACGTCATCGACAAGCTCTTTGCTGGTCGAAGTGTCGAAATGGTTTATCTAATAACTTCAGTGTTTATTGTCTGATCGGATTGCAATTTGGAGGATAAGTTCATATATTATTTATCTATATATATGCTAAAGCAGAACGTTAAGAAATGAGTTCTTCGAATGTAAATAGCAATGTAAACCAAAATTGTCGGTTTGCGGGGGCGGTAGGCGTGTTATTCCAAATTGAAAATAAACTTGATCTGCGTATGGTATACATGAATCTTCGTGCTAAATTTGGTGTCCGTAGCTTTTGTAATAGCTGAGATCGGCGCGTTCATCCAGACAGACAGACAGACGGACAGACAGACGGACATGGCTCAATCGACTCGGCTATTGATCCTGAGCAAGAATATATATACTTCATGGGGTCTCCGACGCCTCCTTCTGCCTGTTACATACATTTGCACAAAGTTAGTATACCCTTTTTTGACCATTTTCAATGGTCCAAGGGTATAAAAATAATAATAATGTATTATATTTTCTTTACTAAGCCATTGTCGACATTGTCGACGTGTCGTCTTCAAACATTGTCGACATTCGATTGTCGACACGTGGACAATCGTGTAGTCTACACCGTGTAGTCTACGCGGCACATCACTGCTTACATAGTTTCTGAGATATACGCGTTCATACAGACAGATAGACGAACAGACAGACAGACAGCTCAATCGACTCGTCTGTTGATCCTGATTCAGAATATATTTAGTTTATTTATTTATTTATTTATTTTGTTTAGTTTATAGTCGAACTATGATCAGTCGACTTTTTTAAAAGTAAAGAAACAATTAAAATAAGATTTAAATTATTTAAGTTGAAATTTTAAACTAGAGGTAATTTTAAATTAAGGATAAAACCTTAAATGTAAAGAAAAGAAAGAATTATTTAAAATTTGTGCAAATGTGCAAACTGGGATAAAGAAAAGCCGATCCAACATTTGTTGCAGAGGATTGGGGAAAACCCAGAAAAACCCAATCAGATCAGGAGAGTTAGTGTTAGTAACCAAATGCAAATAAAATTATGAGTAGAGTGTTAAAGCATGCAGTATGTTGAATGTACTACTATGAGACTAAATTCTAGATAAGTGGGCGAGGAGTTGTAATTTTAAGCTATATATCAAGTTGTTATTGTTAGCTACAATGAAGTATAGTTTATTATAGTCCGAACATAATACCCTGAATGGCTCATGCAGGGCATAGTTCGAGCTACAATTGGGAAGTTTTAGAGGAAGGTAATTACGGGTGATTCTACCAGGGACAGAAAAGTGTAGTCTACTAAGTAAGTCGCTACTATCTATGTCACCTTGGATAAGGTTGTTAATAAATATAACACCAAGCATGGTTCTACGATTGGCTAGAGAAGGCAGATTAAGTAACAAAAGTCTACTAGGATAGGAAGGAAGTCTTGAATTTACATCCCAGTTAAGGCCTCGCAAGGCAAACATTAAGAAGTTTTTCTGTACGGATTCAATGCGGTCTCTATGAACTGTGTACTGAGGGTTCCAGACACATGATCCGTACTCGAGAATTGGACGAACAAGCGAAGTGAAGAGAGTCTTAGTTAAGTAAGGATCGTCAAACTCCTTGGACCATCTCTTAATAAAGCCGAGTACACCCATAGCTTTATTAACCATTGATGATATATGTTCGGAAAACTTGAGTTTTCGGTCCAAACGGACACCTAGATCATCAACCAGGGAAATTCTTTCCAAGGTACAACCACAAAGAGAGTATGATACGTACTTTGGGCAGGCACGTGAGAATGTCATCAGCTTGCATTTTGAGCTGTTCAGATTAAGGAGATTTGCACGACACCAAGAAAATAAACAATCTAGGTCAGATTGAAGGCGAGAATGACAGGAGTCGTCTCTAAATTGAAAACAGAGCTTGACATCATCCGCGTACATGAGAGTACGTGAGTTAAGTATGACCGTTGGGAGGTCATTGATGAAAAGTGTAAAAAGCAGGGGACCTAAGTGGCTTCCCAGAGGAACACCAGATGTGGCATGAACGGGATAGGAACGATTATTTTTAAAGAGGACTCGTTGGGTTCTGTCACTCAAATAGCTCACAATCCAACTAAGAAGTTTTGGTGAGAAACCGAGAAGATTTAGTTTATGTGCAAGAAGGGAATGGTTGACTGAGTCAAATGCCTTACTGAAATCAGTATAAATGACATCAGTTTGAAGATTTTACTGAAATCCTTTTACCACAAAGGATGTCAGCTCAAGCAGATTTGTCGTGGTAGAACGACGCTTCACAAATCCGTGTTGAAAAGGGGATATAACGGATCTACTAAAATGCTGCAAGTGAGGAGTAATAACATTCTCGAAGAATTTCGGTATAGCCGACAATTTAGAGATACCTCTATAATTGCTTGCATCAGACTTGCTGCCCTTTTTATGTAAAGGGATGATAAAGGATTCCTTCCATATGGATGGAAACGAGGCAGTTACTAAGGACAGCGAAAATAGTTTGAGCAATGGCTTACATAAGGAGTTGGCACAGTATCGAAGTACACAGGCGGGGATACCATCGGGACCTGGTGAGAAGACTGGTTTAACCAATCGAAGATCCCTAATAAGTGAACTTTCATTCAGTAAAGGCGTGAAGATGCCATTCGAGCTTGGTACGCTATATGGATAGGAGTGAATGTTTGGCGTAGAGGAAGAATAAGTTGTTTGAAAAAACTTGGCAAACATATCGGCAATGGCCTGATCTGTGTTCGCCTCAGCGTTATCGAACATAAGTTTAGAAGGAAAGCCCGCTGACCTACGCTTCATGTCAACAAAACTATAAAACTGTTTAGGATTCTGAAAGAACTGAATCCTACATCTTGTCAAAGATGGGGTCGAAGATGCCTCCTTCTGGCTGTTACGCACATTTTCGTTCCGACAAACACAGTAGTCCATGATTTTTTTTAAAATCCGTGGCCAATAATATATATTTATACCCTTGGACCATTGAAAATGGTAAAAAAAGGGTATACTAACTTTGTGCAAATGTATGTAACGGGCAGAAGGAGGCGTCGGAGACCCCATAAAGTATATATATTCTTGCTCAGGATCACTAGCCGAGTCGATTGAGCCATGTCCGTCTGTCTGTCTGGATGAACGCGCCGATCTCAGCTATTACAAAAACTAGGGTCACCAAATTTAGCATGAAGATTCCTGTATAGCATACGCAGATCAAGTTTATTTTCAATTTGGAATAACACGCCTACCGCCCCAGCAAACCACCAATTTTGATTAACATGGCGATGTACTCATTTCTTAACATTCTTCTTTAGTATATACATAGATAAATACTATATGAACTTATCCTCCAAATTGCAATCCGATCGGACAATAAACACTGAAGTTATTAGATAAACCATTTCGACCCTTCGACCAGCAAAGAAGTTGTCGATGACGTCACAACTACAATATATTACTTGCGTAGGAAAGCAAGGAAACGATGCGAGCGCGAGCTGTTTCTCGACTCTTCTTTTCCATGCACATTTCAATTATCGAAAATACATGTGCATAAATATATACTAATACTCAACCAATAGGTGGCGTGGTAAATGAAATTGTATGTATGCAAGTATTTACATGCTTGTGTACATATTCATACTATTCATAATATGCTTACGTGCACATATGATTATTATTTAATAATTCATTTTTTAGGGTCAGTAAAAAACACAAAACTATAAAATGCAATTAAATAAATATTAATTTTGATTAATCGATATATTGCAAGTTATCGATATTGGCCAATTCAAAATTTATAAAGAAATACCGATATATACTGCTCACACCGCTTTTTGCAGTCGATAAATTATTGACAACGTATCGAAATTGATGCAAGGTGGCAGCGCACTGCAGTGTTATGATTAATTTGTAGCTTGTGATTAGTATTATACAATTAGATACTTTTTATGACAACATACGTGCAAGGGTATCCCACTGTCGCGTGCCGCTCGACTGTTGCTCTCGTTTTAATTAAATTGAAATTTTTTCATTTATTATAAAATTTAATTTTAAAATCTAAGTCTTCAACATTTTTTTTTTTTTTTTTTATTTTAATTATTTCTAATTTTAATTTAAATGAGAGCAAGAGTCAAGCGGCACGGGACAATGAGATACCTTTCGACATATGTTGCTATAAAAAGTATCTAATTGTATGATACTAATCGCAAGCTACAAATCAATCATAACACTGCAGTACGCTAACACCTGGCATAAATTTCGATACGCGCTCGCACGTTCATACTTTTCTTTCCTGCACAAGAAAAATAGTTATGACGTCATCGACAACTTGTTTGCTTGTGGAAAGGTCAAATGGTTTATCTAATAACTTCAGTGTCTATTGTCCGATCGGGTGGCAATTTGGGGGATATGTTTATATAGAATTTATCTATATACATATATACTAAAGCAGAACGTTAAGAAATGAGTAAATCGCTATGTGTTATTCCAAATTGAAAATAAACTTGATCTGCGTATGGTATACAGGGAATCTTCATGCTAAATTTGGTGTCCCTAGCTTTTATAATAGCAGAGATCGGCGCGTTCATCCAGACAGACAGACGGACAGACAGACGGACATGGCTCAATCGACTCGGCTAGTAATCTTGAGCAAGAATATATATACTTTATGGGGTCTCTGACGCCTCCTTCTGCCCGTTACATACATTTGCACAAAGTTAGTATACCCTTTTTTGACCATTTTCAATGGTTCAAGAGTATAATGAAGTACTGCAGCTGTCGCACATAAGAATCGAACGCGCGCCACAACGCACACTAAATCCTTTAGAATTTTCGTCCGCCACTCTAACCACTTACACTGTTACCTCCGGCCGATAGTAAATAAAAAGTTTTACAGCTGTGTGTCCGTGTGACTTAGTATATACGTTCAAATCGTATCATATCTTAATTATTTATAATCCGATTTAAATGAAATTTTCACGCCCGTGGCAAGGTATTTGTCATGTGTAACATTCACCTTTCGTTGTTGAGTTTATATTGATGCTTTTAGATAGTTATTACTGAATTAAAGAGGTGGGAAGAGGCGTGCCGCAATTTAAAAAAAAACTTCGAGACACTAATCGAACGTTGTTACAAAATTCAGTGGCTCTAGCTTATGCACTGCGCGTCATCAGGTTAGCGCCCCCTGCTTTGCGCTATCTCTTCTTCTGTTATCTAATTTGCTATTGAACGCAATTCGTCAATGTTGTTGTTTTGTATTCACTGACATTCTGTCTCTCTTTATGAGAAAAAAAGAGCGCGTGAGAAGAACCGTTGTCTTTTTATTACTGCTTTGTCTTACTTCCGATGAAAAAGTTAACACGTATTTTGCACCATCAGATAAGCGCCTGCAAATGCAATTATGATTATCTCCGTTAATTTTAAACGCACAGAAATACAATTTTTTAAGTTGATTAAGTGAAAAGTTTGATATAAATTTATTGTGAAAACGGGAAGAGGAGCGGTCCTAACTTTGGAGGAAAAATCCAAAATCTCAGCTTTCTATGAATGCTGGCTATCTTTTCATAAAATCGCTGAAAAAACCGGTAGACATCGCCAAACCACAGCCAATTACCTTCATAACAAGAACACTATGGAAAGAACTTTAGACGAGGCAATAACCGAGTCATTACCGAGGCAGATCGCAAGTCAATACTCCGAGAGGCTTCCAACTCCCACGACTCCTCTGCAAAATCTGTGACAAAAGTGGCGTTAACGCCAGCAAAACAACGATTCAAAGGATGATAAAGAACGCTGAACACAAAAACTAAAGAAACCAGTCGAACGCTACAGTCAGATGCTGACTATATAACGCAATGGATTATAGTACTATATATAATTTTTCAATTTCAATTTCAATTTTTCCTAATAAGTACACCTTCTTCAGATGTGACCGTTTATCACGAATTGGAGGTGGTGTTCTTATAGCTGTTAGGTCAGATCTTCCTTCCGAACTTGTTCCATTAGACCATGGTTCTTCCTTAGAATTTTTATGTGTTAAAATGACGATGTGTCAAATTTCAATTTACATTACCTGCTCGTATATTCCTCCCTCTTCAGATATATCAGTCTACCTAGACCATCTTTCATCTATCCAATCAGTTGCCTCTAAACTATCTGATAGAGATTATCTGCTAGTTTTTGGTGTTTTCAACTTACCAGAAGTTACTTGGTCATCTCACTCAGATATATTGGTGCCCTCTGTATTTAACTCTTTCTTAAATGGCCTTTCGGAGCTATCTCTTTATCAAATAAATACTGTTCCTAATTATAGTGGTAGAATGCTTGATTTAATTTTCTCTTCTGACATTTTACTAAACACTATCTCTAGAATGAATCTCTTAGTTCTTCCTGAAGATCCCTATCATCCTACATTGGACCTGGTTCTAACTCTGCCAACTTCTATGCAAACTGCAACTGTTTCCCCTATAATAAAATCACGTTGTTTTCGTAGGACCGATTTCCAAAAATTGAATTGTTTAATTTTGGAACATGATTGGTCATTTCTTTATTCATGTTCTGATCTAAATAAATGCATTTCATTTTTTTATTCCTCTATGAACTCATTTTTTGATCAATGTGTTCCTGTTACTTTTCCCGTAAAGTCAAATAGGCCTCCTTGGTTTTCACGTGAGGTAGTAAGGCTAAAAAATTTGAAATCGCGGTATTTTAAAAAGTTATTTATTGCTCTGAACGCAAATTTTTACAAAAAGTATTTGCGTCGCTGCCGTTTGCAGTTTGCTCAGGACCCAAAGCAGTTTTATAACTTTGTTAACTTAAAATGTAAATCAAGTAGATTTCCTCCCTCTCTATCATACGAAAATAAGGAAGCAACTAATGATCAGGCAGCTGCCGATTTGTTTGCAGACTTTTTTCAATCAACTTATTTAACAGAACCTTATAGTTCCCCTTTACATCCATACCCTTATAGTATAGAAAATTTTAACACTGTCTTCTGTCTTTCTATCGACAAAACCTCTCTACTAATTGATCTTAAATCGATAAAACCCGTTTTTTCTCCTGGCCCTGACGGAATTCCAGATTTTGTGCTGATTCGATTTTGAATCCAATTCATAAGCTATTTGACTTGTCACTATCCAATAGTTATTTCCCACCTATTTGGAAAAACTCTTTTTCCATTCCTCATCACAAAAGTGGTTATAACCATGATGTGAAGAACTATACATGTATTTCCAAGATGTCCGCAATTCCTAAGATTTTTGAAAAAAATTTTACGGCCCAGTTAACTTTTATGTGTAAATCTATGATTTCACCCCATGAACATGGGTTTATAAAGGCAAGATCAACAGCTACTAATCTTTTAGAATTCTCATCTCAAATCAATCTAGGATTTCGGAACAAAATGCAAACTGATGTGGTCTATACGGACTTCAAAAAAGCATTTGACTCCGTAAATCATAATCTCTTAATTCATAAGTTAAATTTGATTGGTTTTCCTCAAAAGCTCCTTCTGTGGATATTCGATTATTTAACTAACAGGTCTCAACGAGTTTTTTTTTAAAGAATGTCTCTCTAAGCCGATCTTAGTTACTTCCGGTGTTCCTCAGGGCAACCACCTTGGACCATTGCTATTTAACCTTTTTATTAACGATCTTCCTTCAATACTCCTTCACTCTAACATTCTTATGTATGCTGATGATGTGAAACTCTGTTTGACACACAATGATCCAGCAAATAACCTTCTTCAAACAGATCTTGATTTGTTTTTTGAATGGTGCAGCCATAATCAGCTGGATCTTAACTGTTTGAAGTGCAAGGTTATGTCATTTTACAGATGTAACTATCATGTCATCAATTACAATCTTAACCTAACCCCACTCTTAAGAATATCTGAAGTAGCTGATTTAGGTATCCTTTTTGATCATAAATTGAAATTTGATCGTCACATTACACAAATTGTCAATAAGGCATTTCGACTACTCGGGTTCATCAAAAGATGGGCCAAAGAATTCGAGGATCCTTACACGACAAAGTTGCTTTACACTTCTCTTGTTCGTCCAACTCTTAAATATGGGTTTTGCGTGTGGTCGCCGCAATACCATTTTCACCAAGATAGAATTGAGTCTGTTCAAAAGCAGTTTCTACTCTTTGCATTGCGCAGTTTTAATTGGGTTCCGGGTGTAGACTTACCACCATACTCTAGTAGACTCCTTCTAATTAACCTACCTTCTTTAACTAACCGTCGTATTATGTTAGGCGTTATGTTTATTGTAAAGCTAATAAAGTACAATATAGATTCCCTTACGCTGCTTACTCAACTTAATTTCTGTATTCCTTCTAGAGTTACTCGTAATTTTATGCCACTATCCTTGGCCTTCTGTAATACTAACTATAGCTTGCATGATCCCTTCCGAGTTCTCTGTGCTGACTACAACAGACTGTCTAGAGTTTTCAACTCCGAGTCCTCCCTTTACTCTGTTAAACTGTCTATCCTCAATCAATTAACACTACATGCTAACAACTAATATTAATCTACCGATCTGATTGGGTTTTACTGGGTTTTCCCCAATCCTTTGCAGCAAATGTTGGATCGAGAATTCTTGTTTTGTTATCCCTAGCCTAAATTTAAAAATACATACTTTTAATTAATTTTAATTCTTGACTTATTGCAAAGTTTTAATTTCAAATTCTAAATTATTTTATTTTTTTTTTTTTTTTAAATCTTCAATTTTAATTTGATATAATCTAATTTTTAATTTTAATTTTAAGTCGACTGTTTTAGTTGACGGTAAATAAATAAATAAATAAATAAACTAAATACAAGTTTGTATTTGCATTTATTATATTAAAAGAAAGCAATTTAATAGACGAAAGCAATAGTACAATGAAAATTGCGCTTTATTTGGATTTAAATATCGAGTTTTTATAATATGTTCGAACGACACGCACAAATTTAATTGACGAACAGAAGGAAAACGCATAGACAATGCAAAAAGGAATAGACATGTGTCGCAAGCGAGAGAAAAATAAGTATGCATTTTTAGCGCTATCCAAAACTCGGTACACATGCTTCTTCTTGATTTTTTTGCACGAGTTAAAAATGCATATTGTCTAATGTCTATATGTATGTATGTCAATATGCACACATGGATATAAATACTTGCATACTATACATTCAGATTGATCTACCTCGTCACTATTGGTTGTATACAAATCTATATATGTATGTATGTACGTACACAAATTAAGTATGTATGAGTTTTAACATATATGCACATGTATTTTCGCTGACATTGACATGTGCAAAAGAAGAGTCGAGAAACAGCTCGCGCTACGCGTTCTCAACGTTCGTCCCTTTCTTTTCTGCATAAGAAATAGTTGTGACGTCATCCACCATTTGACCATTTTTTGATAAATATATAAAAATATATATAATATATACAATAAATATGAAAACAAAAAATGTGAACCTTCTGGAATCGAACCCCCATTCGATGGCCGAAAGAGTTTATCAGTGATTAATTGAGCTATGTCCCGGACTGATGTCGACCGTTTTCGGGGCTCGCTTGCTGCCGCGATCGAAATGTAAAATGTTTTTGTTGGTTTTCATTAAATAAAACTTAAAAGGTCAATAAAAATTTGTTAAAATTTATTTAAAAATAATAATTATTTATATTAATTGTAAAATAATTATTATAATTTGCTTGTTAATAAATAAATCAAACTCAATGAAATCAATTTGTGGAAAAGGTATTTTTTTATTGAAATTTAATTTAACATGCGAAGTAGCGGATTTGTATGTACAAACATCATCATACAACACAGCCCCCTCGGCTGCTACTTTCGTTTTAGTTTATTAGAATAAAAGAAATAAATAAGAATAATATTAAATAAAATGGAAATAATAATAATTATTTTACATTTAATATAAATAATTATTTATATAATAATAATTTTTATATTACATTTAATATAAATAATTATTATTTTTAAATAAATTTTAATAAACATTTATTGACCGTTTAAATTTTATTTTATGAAAAGTCGATCGCGGCAGCAAACGAACTTCGAATACGTCCAACATTATTAATGTTGTAGTCCTGGACATAGCTCACTTAGCCACTGTTCAACTCATGCGGCAGTCGAAATTGAGGTTCGATTCCCCGGATAGGTAGGTACACATTTTGGGTTTTCATATTTGTTTATTATTATTTTATATATTTTGATATATTTAATTTTATATACACGGTGTGTCCACATTAACCGAACTTTATATTTAATCATATAACATACAGCGCCATCTATTGAAAATTTGCAACATTAAAACTTCATGTAAGTCGGATGACAGATGTAAAAGTGACAGCCATTTCAATAAAACCAAAATTGTGCTAATGGTTAAAAAATAAAATGGAACAAAGAGCAAATATAAAAAATAATTGAAAAAAAATTTGCTGAGAAATACGAATTAATGAAAAAAGTTTATTGTGATGATTGTATGAGTCGTACGCAAGTTTATACGTGGTTTACACGATTTAAAAATGGTCGTGAGGATTTAAATGACGACACTAGAGCAAGACGTCCAGAAACTAGTAATCGTGCTAAACTAGTGGAAAATGTCCGTGAAATGATTGGCATCGATGCAAATTTTACTACGAGAATGTTGGCTGATGAATTGGATACGAGTAAAAACACTATTTGGAGAATTTTAACTGAAGACTTGGGGAAAAAAACGTCTGTGCGTGATTTGTTACACATGAATTAAATGACGACAAAAAAGTGAACGAATTTTTAATGAAAAAAGGGATTTCTCTCATCGATCATCCTCTGTATTCGCCTGACCTATCACCATGTGACTATTTTTTATTTCCAAAACTGAAAACCAAAATAAAGGGAGCATTTTATGATGATATCCCAGCCATTCAAGCAGAAGCAACAGTATTAACTCAACAACCAAAGTTGAATATCACACATGATACCTTGCCACGAACTTTTTTTGAAAACTTCATTTAAATCGGACTATAAATAAGTAAGATATGATAAGAATAAAATTCGTTTTGAACGCATATGCATGTATATATACATGTACAGTACTCAGACACACAGCAATAAAACTTTCTATATGCTATCGGCCGGTGGTAAAAGAAATCGTTTACCATGCAATCTTGACATCAAGCAATAGAAGAGCAAATAGCTGAGTGGCTAGAGTGGCCGACGGAATTTTGTAGGCTTGTGTGAGTTGTGGCGCGAGTTCGATTCTCATGTGCATCACATTTCCTTTCTTTCCATTTTATTTATTATTTATTAATCTTATTTAATTCTTTTATTCTAATAAACTAAGGCTGCAAACATAGTGCGCGCTGAGACGAAGACGAAGATGAGGACGAAGCTGAAGACGAAAAACAGTGCAGAACAAATCATATGAATTCGCTCGCCCGCAAGCATAGTGCGTGCTGAGACGAAGACGAAGATGAAGACGAAACGCAAGCAATCAGCTTCAAACGCTGCTGTACTGATTTTGAAGACGAATCGCTTGCTATTTTACCGTTGGTTTTCGATTTGGTCTGACTATGCTTTGGCGCCGAACATGCTAGAATTTGCACAGTTGGTTTTTGTGATTTGGCGGACGCACATGTTTTGTGAAAATGTCTGCAATTAACGAAGAATTAATTGCAGCCGTATTTAAAAAACGCTGTTTATGGGACCAGCAAAATAAACTCTACCACAATAGGCAAATAATTGACCAAAATTGGAACGAAATTTCAAACGAATTGAATGTTGATGGTAAGTAATTTAATTAATTTTAATCAAAATGAAATATATAATAATAAAATTGAAAATTTAAATACTATCAGCATTTCTATGGCTGCAAACATAAGTACGAAACGTGTCTCTGATGAATCGACCTCTTTTCTTTGAACTTTCCAATATATTTTTTGGTTTGTTGCTTATAAATTTTTCTCCCTCTGTCATGTGCGTGTCCAGATCTTCTAAATTTAACATTGTATTATGCAGTATACAAATTGCTTTAACAATAATTTCTGCGTTAGATGGTGTCGTTTCAATTGGCTTCCATAATATTCTCCATTTGGAGTTAATTATACCAAATGCAGATTCCACACACCTTCGCGCTCTGGACAAACGACTATTAAAATATTCATTTTCCAATGTTAGATTTCTTCTGGCATATGGTCGAAGGACCCAGTCCAAAAGCGGATAAGCTTCATCTGCAAGCAACACATATGGCATAGATATTGTAGTATTGGGCAAATAAGAATCCTTCGGAAACTGTAAATCTCCAGAATTTTTCATTGTGTAAATCGCTGAGGAAGCAAAAGTTCCACCATCACTCTGACGTCCGTAACCACCAACTTCGATAGTAACAAATTTACATTTTGCGTCAGCGACTGCCTGCAGCACTATTGAGAAAAATTTTTTATAATTATAAAACATTGATCCTGAATTCGCTGGGCATTTGAGACGTATGTGCTTTCCATCAATAGATCCAACACAATTTGGAAATTCCCAAAGATTCCAATACTGATCCGCAACTTTCCTTAAATTTTGTTCTGTGGGCACAGCTATATGTATAGGCTGCAAAACTGTCCACAAATTTTTTCTCATCTTGGCGCAGCTCATCAAACAAATGATGAAATTCGCCAAATGCTTTTCTTCCCAAATTAATGGGATGAATTTTTTTATTTGCTTTTTTAAATTTTAATTTAAAAAATAAACTCTGCTCAATTAGCAGATCATCATCCGATGAGAAATCCATTGCGACTAACACAACAAAAGCGCATCCAATTCATCTTGCACTATGCAACCTATTAGCTTACTCGCAACGCAAGCAATTCGTCTTCAGCTTCGTCTTCATCTTCGTCTTCGTCTCAGCGCGCACTATGTTTGCAGCCTAAAGAACCGAAACGAAAGTAGCAGACGAGAGGCTTGTGATGGTATGTACATAAAAATCCGCTACTTCTCATGTTAAATTAAATTTCAATAAAAAACAGTATTTCCTCAATTTGATTTATTTGATATGCAATATTTAAGACAAACAAATTATAAAAATTATTTTACATCTATCTATCTATATATGTATATAAAATAAAGTCGTATTTGTTACAACGCTTATAGCTCGAAAGCGGCTGGAGATGGTTTTTGATTTGTTTGATTTGTTTCTGTCCCGAAGGCGAATTGTCGTGCGAAGACGAGACAAAAATCTAATGAACCCATTGGTAATGGAAAATATCGAAATGTAAAACTCGGCGATATATCGATTACAGCCCGTAGAAAGTCTGGAATTTAAGGAATAAAAAATCAGTTGATAAAGGTTATAAGATTTAGGAAAAAAAATTTACAGGTTAACAAAAGTGTAAATGTCTTCTTATAGGTTGTCTATGATTTTTCTTGATAAGCTATTCATACGTAGTGGTTATATACTCTTTGAGCTATTGTCTATGTCACGAAAGTTCAGGCACTGTTATTATATTTGGTGGTTTTATGCCGCGTCACGAAATAGAGCGACATGGCGGTTTTTGTATCCAAACATCCAATACCAACGATGAAATCACGCACGATCAAGTTGGTAGATATGTAAAATGCAATGAACCAATTTGGCGTATATTTTCATTCCCTATTCACGAACGTCATCCCACTGGTTTTCATTTGGAGGTGCATCTATTGAACGGTCAGAGACTATATTTCACAGCGTCGAATGCTGCTCAACGTGCCGAAACACCTCCAGCTACAACACTGACCAGTTTCTGTGCGATTTGTTAAAGCGATCCGTTGGCACGAACTTTGCTTTACTCAGAAATGCCACGTTATTACAATTGGAACGCTATATCGAAGAAATTTGAACGTCGGAAGCAAGGCGATGCAGTTCCTGGTCATCCAGATATGCGTTCTACTGATACTCTTGGTCGTATTTACACAGTTCATCTGAAGAATGATGAATGTTTCTATTTGCGGTTGTTGCTGGTACATGTTCGAGGGCCAAACATCATTTGAATCACTACGAACTGTTAATGGTATCGTGTGCCCCACATTTCGTGCAGCATGTCAAGAGCTAAATTTTCTTGAAAACGATACTCATTGGGACACGACAATCGCTGAAGTAATTATTTCTGCATCTCCAAGTCAGATACGCACATTATTTGCTATCATCATTTCAACATGCTTCCCATCGATCCCACGTGACCTGTGGAACAAATACAAAGATCGCGTCAGCTCAAGAAATTCCAATCTTGATCGAAGATACTACTGTGGGCAAAAAGTAAGGTGAATTTGTTTGTAAAATAAAAATCTTTATTTATTCTTCTACATCAATTTCATCCCCTTCGAAGTAATCCCCTCCCGATAAAATACACTTATGCCAACGTTTTTTCCAATCCTCGAAACATGCCAAATAGTCCCTTTCCAGTATAGCCATCAGCGCCTTCTTCGATTCAGCTCTTATCTTCTCAATCGACTCGAAACGCGTTCCCCGGAGTGGTCTCTTGAGTTTTGGGAATAGCCAGAAGTCACACGGAGCCAAATCAGGCGAATACGGTGGTTGCGGAACGATATACGTCGAATTTTTGGCGAAATGGTCACGAAGAACGAGTGCAGTGTGAGATGGTGCATTATCATGATGCAAAAACCAAGAGTTCAAGTCATCAACACGTTCTCGACCCTCTTTGAAGTCTTTGTACCACTTATAAACATTTTTCTGCGACATGGTAGAATCACCAAACCCTTCCGCAACATCCTCAACGTTTCCGCAGCCGAAATTTCATTCCGCAAACAAAATTTGATGGCACTTCTTTGCTCAATTAAATCAGACATTGTAAAAATCGAAACATGCACTCGTGGCCGTTTGGTAAATACAAGCGTAAATATATTACTGATGATGACATTGACATGAAATTTGTCCCAGATGTCATTAGCAGTCCTACCAACTCAAGAAAAAAGAACTAGCCCGAAATGTTAGGCCCGCGAAGTTTAAATTGGAAATCCACCTTACTTTTTGCCCAGAGTAGTATGTGTTACCTCATGTGCGGCAGTTTGTTAGTTAGGTTAGGAATGCCAGCGCCAGATCGCGGGATGACTGACGAATTAAATAGAGAATTGGAACGTGAACGTTAATATAATTCACATGAACTAATCCATTCAGTTCAAACGAATGTACCTCTGTTGAATTCTAAACAGAAAGAAGTCTATGTTACACTGATTAATGCAACTGATGATCGAAATGGCGGCTTATTTTTTTTGGATGCCCCCGGAGGAACTGGGAAGACATTCCTCATGCCATTGATTTTGGCCACTGTACGTGCAAGATCCGAAATTGCGGTAGAAATTGCTTCTTCTGGAATAGCGGCCACATTGTTAGACGGATGCCGTACGGCTCACTCAGCGTTAAAATTGTCATTAAACCTTCAAACTACTGAACAATTGACATGTAACATTTCGAAACACTCCGCCATGGCCAATGTTTTAGTAGCATAACAAATCATCATATGGGACGAATGCACAATAGCGCACAAACGCTCATTGGAAGCATTAGACCGAACATTAAAAGATCTGCGCAATGACTCGAGATGTTTTGGTGGTGCAATGATTTTATTATCTGGCGATTTCCGACAAACACTACCAGTCATTCCAAGATCTACTGCTGCCGATGAAATAAACGCTTGGCTCAAAGCATCAAATCTGTGGCGATATGTAAAGAAATTTCAACTGTCTGTAAACATGAGAGTTACATTGTTGAACGATCTATCTGCTGATGATTTCTCGAAGCAATTGCAGACTATCGGTAATGGCCGTGTTCCTGTTGACAAATCGAGCGGTTTGATTACATTTCCTCCAAATTTTTGCAATTTCGTATCACCAAAAGACGAATCTATTAACTATGTATTCTCTGATATCATTGCTACCAACAAAAATACTAAATGGTAAAGTGAGCGAGTAATTTTGGACGCTAAAAATAAAGATGTAGATGACCTCAATTTTATAATTCGAAATCAAATCGTAGGTACTCTGTATTCATTTAAATCTATCGACTGTGTAACAAACGAAGAAGAAGCCACTAATTATCCAACTGAATTTTTAAACTCCTTGGATGTGCCTGGTTTTCCACCGCACAATTTAAAACTTAAAGTTGGCTCGGTAGTCATCATTAAACCAACCAAAGGAAAATTTAAAGTTGAGGAATTCCAAGGATTCCGATGATCCCAACGGATATGCCCTTTAAGTTTAAACGAATTCAATTACCGATTCGTCTTGCCTTCGTCATGACGATCAACAAATCACAGGGCCAATTCTTGACTAATTGCGGCCTCAATCTAGAAAATGCATGTTTCTCTCATGGTTAATTGTACGTGCCATGCTCACGTGTCGGCAAACCATCCGCTTTATTTGTTCTTGCACCTGACCAAAAAACAAAGAATGTCGTTTACCACAAAGTGCTTGAATGAAAATCCTATTAATGAATTAATCCGAGTTTTTTTCTTATTTTCTTAATCTGCACAACATAGTTTTCAATCATTTTTTTTTGACATGAGTTTGAAGTACTTAATTATTATTTTATATTTTATTTTATTTTTGTTCTCATTCTGTATGTATGCTTCCATCATCATTCATCATAAGAAAATACTTTTTTGTTTCTATCTATATAAATAGATTATGTATTTTGTATCATTTTTTTACGTACATCAAAGCCCTAAATTAGTTCATCTAAAAAGTAACACGACATTCATTTACTATTAGGCGGTACGAAGTACATATGATTTAAGGCATTTATATATGCATGGAGACATTAAACACGCGACAGTGGGATACAATTCGACCTATTTTACCATAAAAGTATCTAATTATATGATACTAATCGCAAGCTACAAATTAATCATAACACTGCAGTCCGCTGCCACCTTGCATCAATTTCGATACGTTACCAATAATTTATTTCCGCAAAAGACTGCAAAGAGCGGTGTGAGCATTATATATAAGTATTTCTTTATACTTTTTAAATGGGCCAATTTTGATAAATCGCAAGATATCGAGCTATCAAAATTAATATTTATTTAATTTGCATTTTATGGTTTTGTTTTTTTTAAATATGAATTATTAAATATTAATTATATGTGCACGTAAGCATATTATAAATATTATGAATATGTACACATGCATGTAAATACTTGCATACTTTCAGATCGATCTACCATGCCACCTATTGGTTGTATAAAATGCATATACTCGTATGTATGTGCGTACACAAATTAAGTATGTTTGAGTTTTAAAACTTATGCACATGTATTTGCGGTAATTGACATGTGAATGGAAAGAGTCGCATCGTGCGTCCCTTTCTTTCCTGCACAAGTAATATAGTTATGACGTCATAGTGACTATTTTCCGTGGACAAAGAGAATGCAAATTACAAAATAAACAAGAGCAACAGTCGAGTTGCACACGACAGTAGGATACCCTTGGACGTATGTTGCCATAAAAAGTATTTAATTGTATAATACTAATTGCAAGCTATAAATTAATAATAATACTGGAGTGCGCTGCCACCTTGCTTCAATTTCGATATTTTGCCAATAATTTATCGCCGCAATTCCCTAAAGCGGTGTGAGCAGTAGATATCGGTATTTCTTTATAAATTTTAAATTGGTTAATATCGATAACAAGGTCCAAGGGTATAAAAATAAAAAAAAAATAATAATCATCAAACCAATTTTCCATTCAATGGTTATACTTAATTATTAGATAATTAAATTTAAATTATTAAAATATGCCTACATACATATTTACATATATCCTGTCATTTAGATTTCTTAATTTCTAACCTATTCCAAACATTACAAACTCATGCCTGAATACTAACAGATATCCCATTGTGATGGCTATGCAAAGCCTCAAAAGTCCTAGCCCTAATCTTTTCATTATCTAGTATATTTGAAAACGCCCAATCAATATGTGTATCCATATTGGTAGTGGACGTTTTCAAATCTAACAAACTCCTTAATCCTTTGCTAATCAAAAAATTATAAATACTCTTACACATGTTAAAGGTTTTGAGGCACAAATTGAAATCTCCTAAAACTAGCAAGCTATCCCCTAAATCACCTAAACGAGAAAATTGATGAATTATCTCCTCAAATTCTATTTTAAATGTGGACAGAGGAAAGTCTGCACTTTTATATAATATAAGAAAACTTATGGCATCAAACCTAAATATGCCGAACTCAAAAACTACTGAGCCAAAAGTTTTTCTACTGCTAAAGGTATGGGAAACTCTATCTACTAGCTCGTTCTTTACATAAATTATGATGCCTGTTAAAGGCCTAATTGATTCAAGTTGAACCACAATAGTGAACCCAGGTATTTCTACAGTTTCATTGCTTATGGAAGTTTCCACGAAACATAATATTGATGACTGAAGCATCAGCTTGTCCGATCGAATATCTTCAAGATGGGAATTCAAGCTGTGAGTATTATGGAAGAAAATGTTAAGGGCAGAACTGTTAATTAAATAATCGTAATGAGTACACAGTAGTTTTTCAGTCCGCAATTTCTTCAATTGGGCTTTCACTTTATCATTATTTTGGGGAGACTTAGGAGGAACAAAATTTCCAATAATGAATAATCCTAAAGCAGTAGTTGCTCTACTGCAAGCTACGTATAATGCAGCACGCTGCATTCTGGAATTAGCATGGACTACCACTTTGCCATACGTAGCTCCCTGACTCTTATGAATTGTGATGCCTTCAGCAGGCACAATTGGAAACTGCCTACGGTCAATGTTAATTTGTGCGTTATTTGAATATTGAAAACTGCGAACAATTTTCTGAATAGGAGTCCTGTACGATGTGTACACTTCGAACGCGCAGATTCTCCTACAGTTTCCTCTGTAAATTTCATCCATAAAATGTTGGTAGTGTTGGATGTATTGAAATCTATTTGCATCAACACACCTGATGCCCCGTTTACTAATCCATCCCTTGTGTCTACATTGACCGTCATCATGTACTTGGCAGTATTTTTTAGAAGAAGAGACGTACAGAGTCCCTGTGTAGCGGAAGTTTTAAAACCCTTCACTTCTTCTAATATTCTTTGTTTCCTAGCTGGTTCCAAATGGCCCGCCTTAATAAAATCTTCAGCAGTAGAGAAAAATTGCTCAGTAGCAATTGAGTTAAGTTTCGTTACATTAATTAAATCAACCTCATTATTATTACTAAACAGATGAATTGTATCATCGGGCACTGCCGATGGTTCGCATATTCTAGATTGGAAAAGGACAATATCATCGGCTGTCATACAACCCGATGCCATATTATTTAAGGCAGAAGCGAAAAGCTGATCGTCACGTTGACGCATTATCTCTGTGAGCTCAAAATACAAAAAAAGGTCCCAGAGATACGTACCAAATATTTCGTGGTAAGGGTCAGTGGTATTTGGATCAAAAATCCAACTACCTCCTACGGGCAGTAACTGTCTAAGATCACCGAATACGATGATAGAAACACCACCAAAAGGAGAAGTATTTTTGAAAATTTGCTTCAAACGAGAATCGAAATAAGAAAACATTAGAGAGCTAACCATTGATATTTCATCAATAATAATTAATTTAAGATCGATTAACCTTGAATGAAGGCTATTAACTAAATCATGGCTTAAGGCCCTTAGAGGTGCTGAGCGAGATTGATTAACAGGAAGTGAAAACATGGAATGCAGTGTCGAACCACTAATTCCGAATGCTGCTTTTCCTGTTGGTGCACATAAGAGGATTTTAACAGATGTCGGATCAGCTCCTGGTATACTGTTATACATTACGGATAATGACTGAAAAATTGCTGATATAAGTCGACTCTTTCCGACTCCGGCGCCGCCTCCAACAAATTCATAAAAGACTGTATTGATTTTGGCATTATGCAAAGCATGTGTAAAATATAGCTTCTGCTTTAAATTAAGAGATCTAACTATATTAGCTAAGCTTTCCTGAGAAACTAAGGCTGGAAGCTTGATAAAACGGACATTACTATCTTCATCATTCATATCAATATTTCCATCCACATTTAAAACATTTAGATGTGGATCTATTTCAGGCAATCCTAAAACTGTGAAGCCATCATCTACCACTTCCTGTTCTCCTACTTGATTATTCTCATTTTCTGCTTCCTCTGTTAAGTGGCTCAGAGCATCTTCTAGTTCCCTATCATCTAGTAAATTATATTTTCTGCGATTGTTCTCTACTAACTCCGAATTTTCCCTACAGAACAATTCACAGTCATGTGTGACTAAATCCAAATGCTCATCTTGCCATGGGGCGTAAAGCATTTTTAGCTCTCTGAAATAGTCACTTGTTTCTGTATTGACATTAAATCTCCTATACCTAATTATGCACGCAGTGGTCCTCTTTCTGATGAAGCCACTATTATCGCGAAGAGCGTAAACTATTGATTCAGAAGCCCTAGGCACATCATCGTCAAAGTCATCTGCATTTTCTTGGCGAGCTCCTCGTTCTGATTTGCTGTAGCTATAAAAAGCTGCAAAATCGGCTAGGCATAAGCTCTCTAAAGCGTCTGGGCGCTGAATATAATGATCTAGAAGTCCTAAGTAAAAAATTTCCCTAGAGTCTTCGGGCAGATTTTGCTGTTG